>CANXYC010806065.1:0-10754 GCA_948193065.1 Aleurites moluccanus
ATTCTTACATAAATATTTAAATTAAATACAAGCAATAAAATTAATATTATCTAAATTTTTGCAAAAAAATCATATTTTAAGAAAATTAATTAATTTAGACATATAATATAAGAATTTGAAATAATACAAATTAATTTATACCAATTATTATATTATATATTCAATTTAATTATAGGTCTCGGTTGATTATTATTAGGTTTTGTAATTATTTGAATTTAGTCTCGATTAATTTAATTAGGTTTCGAATTATCAAAATTAGGTCTCGATTATTTTATATATTAAATATAAAATATCAACACTAATAATATTAATTAAAATTACCATGAATATTCAAAATACATATTAATATAATAACATAACGTAGATTAAAATATAAATAATTTAGTAATCTGACAGATCAATTCCGGATATTCCAATATTATCAAAATATTAACCAAAAGTATCAATAGTAAAAGAAGGCTTTTGTTGTTGGTTTCTTTTTTCTATAATTCTTATTTGTTCAACTCTAAAGTACTCGCCTACATTTGGATCAATAATTGTGTTCAAGTCACGAAATAAAATTTTATTTTCTTCTTTCATTTCCTTCAAGGCCAAATTCTGTAGTTAGATATTCATTTACTTCTGCCTGTCAGAACTGCTCTCCTTTAATATGTCCATAAGTTGTTAATTTTCTTTTCTAAGATTATTATATAATTCTGCCATATGTTTATTATTTTTTTCTTTTTAATTTAGCTTTTTTCACTTTACATGGTCGTTGAAATGAACTTCCACCAAAATCGTCATCATTTAAATTGAAAGAAAATGATGACAACCTATGAGACAATGATATTGGTGATTCAGGAGTAGGATTATCTGACTGTGACGAGTCATAATTCACATTATGTGCCTCAGCAATTTGTCTAACAGTAGGAACATTATCTTTAAAATTTTCAAAATCTTTAACTATATGCCAAACATGATCAGATTTGAATCCCTTTTTGAATTTTGAATTTTGTATAAATAGGTTTTTTGCTTGATGTATCTGCAAGTAATTATAAAAATAATATAAAATATTGAAATTGATAGTAAGAGAATGAAAATTATAAATACTCATAATATCCTCATCTGAAACACCACTTTGATTCAAATTTTCTATTTATTTTAGACAATTATACAATTTATTTATTTTAGCAATTATACTAATTATTCGAGACTGCACAAATCGTTTAGATCGATATTCCATTGGTTGGTTTCTTGCTTTATTAAAACTCTGCTCCATACGAAATAAAAAATTATCTGAAGATTGATATATACCCGTAATAGGATTCTGAGATATGTTTAAATAAATTTGACAGAGAAGCACATCTTCAAAATTAAAATATCCAGTAGATCAGACAAACATTTTCTAGCAAAACAATAAATATATAAGAAAAATGACGTTTTTACAAGATAATTTATCTAATATGATGTTTTGATAATGAATTGGAGATATATATTTATAGCAAATAAATAATATAATATTTTGGTATTAACACTCTACCCAAAAAATAATTCACATTATACCCAAAAAAATAAATTCACACTTTACTCAAAAAATAATTCACACTATACCCAAAAAATAAATAAATACTCTACCCAAAATATAATTCACATTATATACAAAAAAACAAATTCACACTCTGCCTAAAATATAATTCATATTATACCCAAAAAAAATATTTTTCAATGCGACAAGAGACATGTAGAAAAGACATGGAACGTGCCTTTGGAATTCTCCAATCACGGTTTACAATCGTGGCAGGACCAACACGTTTTTGAGAAAAAATGTGTTACATGACATTATGAGTGCATGCATTACTATACATAATATGATTATTGAGGGTGAACGTAATCTTGATACACCAATTGAAGAAGTGAGGGAAGCATCAACTAGATAAGTTGAATTAATGGTTGATAAAAATACAAGATTTCATCAATTTATTAATCGTCATAGACAAATTAAGGGTAAAGAAATCCACATTATGTTTCGTAATGTATTAATTGATTGTTTATGAGAAGAATATACTAATTCAGATGATTAAATGAATATTATTATATATTTTTTATATTTATATTTAACTTTAATTATAAATGTAAAGTAATTTTCATATTTATATTTAATTTTAATTATAAATATAATATAATTTTTTTTATTAATGTAATTTTATTATAAATAATATATTAATAATAAATGAATCATTTAATTAAAGAATTATTATAATTTAATTTGTGATATTATCATTTTACTAAATTAATAATTAGATTTTTTTTAATAAATATGTAAAATATATTTATTTATGGGTAATTAGTGAAATATTATAAAATATTAAAGAATTATAATAAATTGTATAAAATAGATAAAAAAAATATTTTTTTTTAGTGTAAGAAGTTGTGTTAAAAATAAAATTATAATTAGAGATGAAATTATTATTTGATATATTATAAATTATAATATAATATAAAATGAATTATATTTAGATATTTATGATCCAAGATGGCCTTATGCTACTTTTGTTTGCATGTGTCCCACTTCACATACATTATTGAAGTATGTTAGATCTAGACCTCTGGTGCGCGCGTGTAACTCACTAATGACGTGAGCTTGACAGCAAAGCCATCTCAAGGCTACCACTAGCCTTGAAAAGGCGACTTTCAAATTCAGAATAGTTTAAAGTTTAATTCAATAAATAAATTTAATTATATTATTTAAAAATTAAAAAAAATTAAAATAATAATTATTTTTATTTTATATATATATAAAAATAGTCATATTTAATTAAATAAATTAAATTATATTAAAAAAATTGTCATTTTGACATAATTTTATTTCTTTCAAAATGATTTTTAACTCAATAATTCTTAACTTGATAGAATTGAGTTTTATTAATTAGACAATTCTAAATAGAAGAATTGATAATATAAAATTTAATTTAATTAAATTTTTGCAAATTTAAAATTTAAAATTAGGTTATGCATTATTAATTAATTTAATTGAGTAAATATATTAAATTATAAATAATTAGAAATTAGAAATTTTAGTTTTTTAAAAAAAGAAATTATATAGAAAAATTGCACATAAAGACTAGAAAATATTGTGGAATAATTTTCAAATTTCCTCGTGAAACTGACTTGGATAAATTCATCTCATATTTAGCATGACTTGGATAGTAATGCACTGCTACTAGTAGTAGTACATACCCCCTTTTTCCAATGATTAGAATATACACGCTTCTTAAGCCGTCTCTTCGGAATCTATGAATAGTTAGCTTTACGTAAATTTGATAAGTTATTATTAAATTAAATAAAAATTTTTAATTTAATTTTTTTTAAATCAAATAAAATCATAATTATAATTAAATCATCATTTAATTTCAATTTAATTTAATTTAATTACATTCAGTTTCAAATTAATTTTTTTATAAATCATTATTATTTTATTATAAATTTTAAAAAAAATTAATAAAATATCAGTGACAAAAAATTTTAAAAATAATATAATATATAATATAATTTTTTTTATTTCATTAAATAATACTCTAAAATTTACATTTTTTTAAGAATTAAATTTTTTTATTTATCTTTAATTAATTTTCATAACTGATGTATTTTAAAATTTTAAATTAATATTAATTCGGTTCGGATTGAAATCAAGAATAATAATTTAAATCGCAAATTAAATTAAAATTTTGATTTATTTGATTTTTAAATCGAAATCAAATCAAATAATTATAAAATTATTAATTTTAATTTGATTTGATCAAGTTGATTTTCACCTCTAATTAGCTTAATTAGGTTGATATGATCAAGATATTACAATTTATGATTTTTGTTTCTTTTATTGGCAAGTAAATATTTGATCTAAATATATAAGTTGAACCAAAAATATGGTTACTAGTTGGTCACCTTTAATTTTCAATCAATTGCTAATGTAAATGAGAAACTACTTGCATAAAATTAAATACTAATCATATATGGATCATCTAAATGTGAATAAAAAATCATATTTTCATTATAATTGATAATTTTTTTTAATAACATATTATATTTACTCTTATTCCCATTATATAATTAACTATTGTTATATAAAGGCATGGATAAATTATTTAATTTGTAAAGTTATTATTTTGCATTAGTGTCAGATAATCATGTCAACAAATTAGCTAAAAGGTGATTTAGACCTTATCCAGGGAAAAACAATTAATGTGTGAAACGCATGCAATTTTTCTGTGGCTATTGATAGACATACATTGTAGAAGTTTGTGTGGTGGCAAAATTTCCAAAAAGACTACTTGAGGTGATGATTTTTCCCACATTTGGGATTAAAGTATGAAAAACATGTTAAAGAAGGGTTACTAATTTTCATATCACAAAGTTAAATATTCCAATTTTTCTTGACCAATTTGCCAGTAATTTTTCGACATGTGAAATTTCTATTATTGCTTAAAATAGGAACCAATTAACAACCAAAAAAAAAAAAGTTTCTCATAGAGTAGCTAAATGATAATTGATGGAAATAATTTACGGGTAATATTTATTTTGATGGAGGTAAAAATTGTAATAATTTTTTACACTACAAAATTTAGCAGTTTGGAACATAAAAAAAATTATTCCCTATGTTTAGAAAAATACCCTCCAAACATATTAGAGATGACTTTTGTAGTTCCATGTATCGTTCCATTTACTTTCGTTATCAGGATTATAGAGTTTCATTGAATGAAAGTCGTCCCCATCTTAGAGACGATATCTTATATTATCTCCTAAAATTACAGGGGGATCGTTAAGTGGAAGTCGTCCCAAAAAATAAAAATGACATATTATTCTTGAAAAATTTTTATTGGGGCTGATTATTATTATCCCTTAAGATCTATTTTTGAAAATGATGATTATCCTGATAACTATAAAATATGAGGCAACAACCATCTCCTTAAAGTTGATAAAAAAAATATAAAAAAATAATATAATCCTTTTAAATTAAAAAGAAGAGATGACATCATCTTTTTTAAAAATTTAAATAATTTTTCAATAGATTTAATTTATATTCATAATTTAATCAACATTCATAAAAAAAAATAAAAAATTATAATGACATATTAATTGAAAAATAAATATAAAAAATACATTTCATTAATCGAATCCGTAGATATATATTATAAGAGTGTATCCAATATACATCATAAAAGTTTGTCCTTCACAAGATAGAATTTCACTATACAATACTATACCATTATATTTCATTTTATTATTTCGTTCTCCATCATATTGGAGAATACTTACAAAAAAAAATGTCATTACCATCTCCATTAAAGATTCAGTTGCACCCAAAAATAACTTCAAGTTTCTAATTTTATGGGTTCCATAAATAAATTTATCTCTAAGATTACTCATAGATAAAAATAAATACAATATTTTTAATATTAGCAAAAACAATATAAAAGATAACTTAACTAAATATCAAGTAAAGTATTAAATAATTAGCAAATAAAAATTTATGTTTGTGCACATAATATCAATATTTTTAAAACTGAACCGGTTAAAGAACCGGTAAAGACAGAGAGTCTGAAAGTTAGAGATTCAATCAGAATCGAATTGGTTAAACTGAAAAAATCGATATATATATATATATAATTTAAGATTTATTATATATATATGATGAAAATAAATATAATTTGATATTTATTATTTTTGATTAAAAATTAAAAAAAAATTAAAAATAAAAAAAAAGTAAAAAATAAATTTTGACCCACTCGAACCAGAAAATTAGCCCGATTCACCGATGTTTAGGGGATATTTTTTTAGAGACTGACCGGACCAATTTTTGATTCGATTTTTAATTTTTAAATTCAATCAGTCTGTCCGATCTAATTTTAACATTAATACAAAATATGAACACTAATATGAACAATTCAAATTCATCACAATAATAAAGTTTTATATAAATATCTAACATTTATCATTACCTCATATAGAGATATCTATTTATTCTACATAAAAAAATTCCTATATATGTTTTTTTTTCTTTCGCATATACAATATATATATAGCATATGAAACTAGGAAATTAATTTATTGCAAGTAAAAAAAAATAAACAAGATTAAAAGAAAAAAAATAGACAAATTAAGAATCTAAAAATTATATATTGAAATAAAACAAAATCCGCAAATTGAATGAGAACAAGGGAAAAAGCACAAGTTTGTACGTAGAATGAGAACAAGGAAAAAAAGCACAAGCTTGTACGTAAAATGAGAACAATGAAAAAAAACACAAGCTTGTACGTACAAGGACACTAACCTGAACAAAAATTTTGTGGCTTGAATTATGTTCTTTGACTTAGCACATCTACAAATAGATAAAGGAGAGAAAGCCTAAATAGAGGAGAGATGAGATTAATGGAAATTAAAAAGCGGCTGAGTTATGCGTTTTGTGTTTCAAAATTTTAGGAAAAACGGTTGAGTTATGAGTTTTGTGTTTCAAAATTAAAAAAAAAAGCGGCTGAGTTAAAAATTTTAGGGTTTTACTTATTTGACTACAAAAAAATAAAAAAAAAGTTTTAAGATTTAGTGTTTTAAACTGCTTGATGGTTATAAAATACTTAACATTTTTTTTAGAAGATTTAATATATTTTTTTGAATGGTAATATATATCTATTAGTTTTTGAATTGTAATATATATCTGTTTTTTTTTTAAATTGTAGTATATATCTTTTTTTTTTAACAATTTCAAATAATTTTTTCTTTAAAATTTTACATTTATTTTAAATATTAAGTTTTATTATCTCCATATAATTATCTAAAAGGTAATGGAAACAATATAAAAAATTGTCCCTCACCAAATATCCTCATATATCAATTTATGAGTAACATAGATAATATAAAAAAGTCGACTCCTAATTAATTTAACTTTTAATTTTGGAGATAAATATCTATAAATTATCCCTAATTTCCGTCTCTTTTTCTAACATATTTTGTAGTGTTAAGTACATTTAATTTGAAAGGAGTAAATATCAATGATTACTGCTACTACTAGTACTATTACTATTATTGTTATTAAAAAGGAATACATGTCTATTAGAAAGTTATGTCCCAGTTTTTTAAAAGAAAAAATTGTTCATTAGTATTCCAGCCCATGAACATATCAACTCATCACTCTCTAGTTTTGATATTCCAAGAAGTTGGAAGATGCTAGTAGAGCTACCATATAAAATTTTTATTTGTAGATAATTAGTATTTTTTTTTTTATTGTTTTCATGAGGGGAAAAAAGCCAGAAAAGGCATAACACAAGCATGATGAATTTAGTGGAGGTCAAAGCTGGCAACACAATGGAAGCATTGGCCACCCCAACTACTATTATTAGTATTTACAATTTGTACTATAAACTATTGGTCCATTTAAGATTTTAATTGCGAAAGTGAAAGTTAGAGCAACCGAGTTTGAAATGGTGTTATTAAGAAATTCAAATATTTGCTGCTATTAGATTGACTTTCACTTGTTCCCCCGTCAAGAGTCAAAGACATATGCATCTTTCATAGTTCACATAGCCTTGCTATTTGCCTTGTATTAGGCAGGGACCAATTTAAAATTATTTTATTATTAGGGGTTGAACATATTTTATAAGATATATTTAATTTTAATGAATTATTATTTTTTAATACAAGGAAAACAATTTGGATTTCTTGTAATGTAATTTAACCATATATTTAGAAAAAAAATCATCATTAAGGTATTGTTTAGTTTAACTGTTCGTAGCAGCTGTTAGCTATTGTTGATAATTATTAGCTGACAACTAGTGACTGTTACTTAAAATTAATTATTGCAAGTGTTTAATAAAATTATTATTAATATTTACTTTTTCATTTCAATATTATTTTTAACGGATAATTTAATATTTTTAATTTTTTTTTTTTAAATTTCGATTTGAAATTTTTGCAAATAGTAATAACTACTGTTTGCCTACCTAATAACTAACAGCTGTTAATAACAAAACGTTATGATACACAAAAAGCTAGTAGCTATATCAAAAATTTTTACAAAACATTCACTAAATTGAAGAAACTGAAACTCCACAAGATTTAATTAACCTCTATTCTCATTAACTAGGAAATTAATTATGATAATAAAAGAAAGGCCTTAAATAGGCTTCCTTGTTGTAAAATAAAAGTCTTTTTGAAGTTTCTATAAGTTGCTAACAATAAGCGTTGCAAATTGACTAGGCATTCTTGGATTTGGACATACATGATACATTATCCAGGTTGGTTGGTTGACCTAATTAGCATATCATGCATGCATGCATTTACAACTTTCATTTCGAGTCAAGCCTATTATTAGTTTTTTTTTTTTGGCAATAAGTTAATTTTTTTAAATTTAAAAATGAAAATCATTCACATGAGAAATAAAAATTCAAGAAAAAAAATTATTTTTTTGTTATTTAACTTCAAGAATTAAAAATTAATCAATAAAATAAAAAACAAATTCACTTGTTAGCCGAGTTATATAACCCTCAAAATATTCAATATTTTATGGATAAGAAATTATATTTATAAAGAGAAAATTTAAAAATTTTAAATTAATATTAATAGAGTACATATTTTGTTTATATATATATAATTTAAATGAAAATCCTTCTGCTTCATATATTTGTTAATTGTTCTAAGAAGATAGAGCTTGTTCATCATCTTCTACTTCTACTGTATTTAAGATCATTTCCTTTATCATTTAATATTTGATTAAATGAAGCATTAGAAATTAAATTGGTAAAAGTAGGATGTATAATACAAGGAAGTCAAGGTACAAGTTGAAACCATCTGGAGTAGAGTAGAAGACGTGGTCTGCTCCTACTAGACTGCGACTTCGTCTGGTCCTCTTCTGTTTATTAATTAATAAACTTTCAATATTTAATTAATAATTTGATAGTATCGTTGTTAATTTTCTATGCCAGAATGAGAAGTTATTTCGTTTTATAGACTTATGCTATAGAAATTTATTTTTATATTTATTTATTAATAATTTTTTTTTTTTTCATATGCATATTAACATGTGAGTGCTATTAATAAATTATAATTAAATTTATTAGCTGAAAATGTACTAATATATAAAATTATTAATTTACACATACTCTTGCCTATGGCTAAAAAATAAAAATAAATATGATCTTAAATATTTTTTTTCACAAATTTCTATTTTTTTTATAATCCGTTTGAATATATTTATTAAGTTTGGGATAAATTTTTTGTTTAAATTAATAAAATTAAGTTGATTTGGATTTGATTTAAATTTATAATAAAATATAACCTTTCAAAAATTTAATATTTTAATTATTTTTTTATCTAATTATTTTAAATTTACTATCTTCATCTTTTACTTAAAATTTCTATTTTTTTTTAAATTTAAAATTTAAAATTATTTACACTTTCTAAATAAAAAATTTATAAATTTCAAATCATAAATTTTAAATTAAAATATATGAATCTAAACAAGATTTTAAGGAAATTTTTTTAGATTTGAACGAGAAATCAAAGGAAACTTAATTTATATTGGTCCTAACAAATGACTATGTTATGACCTATAACTAATAAACCCCGCGAGACCAGGAATTGAAAATTTTTATTTTTAGAACCTGCCTCCTTGACCTTGTCGTCTATCTTCATCTTCATTTTCTAAATTAATGGTTGAATGAGAAACATAAAAATAAAAATAAAAATAATAATTTATAATTAAAATAAACTTGAATAAGTCTTTTTATAAATATATTTTTTCCCAACAAATAAAAAAATTTATATTTTATTTAATTATTAAGTTTATAAGATAAAGACGTGATCGTTAAATTAAATTACTATAACTAATTAACTCATTGAATTTGTCTCTTGCTATTAATTATTATATCTCAAATAAAAAGATGTAAATGGTAATGGGATATAGCTGCCTGTGGACCTGTGATGGACCAGGGCTTGGGGCTTTAATTTCTCGGACGTTGGTTTCCCTAATTACAGATGCATAAATCCAGTCCTTTATAGTGACCCAATACCCAATAACACCTCAAACCTTTAACTAGTTCTTGTCCTAACTAAAACAAAAATTTAAACCCATGGAATTGTAATTTTATGTCCTTTTGGGCCTGTTGTGACCTAGAACATCTTTATATCTCCATCTATTTTAGATTTTTAGGTAAAGATTATATCGGTTGGAAAATTACTATTAAATTAAATTAATTTTTTTTAATAAGATTTTTTTAAATTAAATTAAATTATTATTATATTCAAATTATTAATTGAATTTAGCTTAATTCAGTTTAATCACTTTTTATATATCTTTTTCAAATTAAATATTTTTTTTTTATAAATCATCATTATTTTATTATAAATTTAAAAATAATACTGATAAAAAAATTTTAAAAATAATTCAATGTACAACATAAAATTTATCTATTTTATTAATTAATATACCAAAAATTTATATTTTTTCTTATGAAGTAGACTCTTTTTCTTTTATTTTTAATTAATTTTCACTAATAATTTTTTTTTATTTTAAATTAATATTAAATTAAAAAATATGTGATTATATATAAAATCAAATTAAATATATTTAATTATATTAATAGTAAAAAGAAAATATATATATATATATATATATATATATATATATATATATATATATATATATATATATATATTGTGTGGGCTGTATTAAAATCTAGAAAAAAAAATTAATATATCAAAACAAAATAAATATTTTATTTATTTAA
>CANXYC010806131.1:0-13377 GCA_948193065.1 Aleurites moluccanus
TTTAAAATCAACATCCATCCATTCAATTTGCTTACTTTAATCTCATTGGTCCATCAAAAGTCAAAGTAAACCAGGTACAATCAGATTACCCACACCAAATCATAATCTTAAGGGCAAAAATCCAATAAGGTAAGCTTACAATAGCTAAATTGCTCTCGAACGATCCAACCGTCCGATTTTCCATCATTTAATCCAACGACTAGATTTAATCAAGGCTAAACTATTATAATAGAATCACACACACCTTATAATCCCATATTCATAGTAAAATTACAATAAAGTCCTTAATTTACTCCGAAACTACTCAAACGCCCCCGTTGAGCTGTTTTCCCGAAATTGTCTCCAACCGGGTATATTTTTTCATATAATTCCCAAATAAATAAATTAAGACCATTTACATTCACTTATATTCTTCCCTTTACTCAAATATACTGATAAACTTATAAAACCTCGAAAAACTGAAAAATTACAATTTATTCCCCCGATTACCAAAAATTCCAAACTTACCCGATTGAGCCCTAACTGACTCTAAACTAATTCTATGCCTAAAATTAGGTCATATAACATGCATAAATATAATTCCATGCATACACATATCATATTAACATGCCATAAAGAAAGGAAAAATAATTTCCCTAAAGGTCCCTATCAAGGTTTGGGAAAAGGTGTTACAGTAAGTTCTTTAAATTCGATGATGAATTTATTTAAGAGGGGAAGAATGTAATACCTTTTAAATTATTTATTTATTTATTTTTATCCATGTTTTTTGAGATGATTGTGGATAGATTAGTGTTTTGAGAATTTCAGAATCTATTGAGTAGGGTTTGGTGAGTCAGTTTTCATGATTTTAAAGGAATAATTTGGAAAAGTGTAAAACATAAAATTTTTAGATTTATATCTTATCTTAAAGTTTGTAAAACCGTTATGTAAAATTTTATGAGTGTGAGGAGATATGCTTCTTCGACCAGAACTTATCTAGTTCGCTATTTCCTGCAGAAAGTCTGAGATTATTTGTTAATTTTGAAAATGTTAGAGACTGAGTGAGTCAAAAGTATAAACATGAAAAATGTTCATTTATATGTCATATATATGTTTGTAAAATTTCAAGGAGATTGGAGAATTTAGGCTCAATATAGAGCTAATTGAATTAGACCTTTTCGGATAATACTTGGAGAGTAAAGTCAGGGTGAAATTTAGAAATTCACCATAAATTTTATAGATCTCATTTTGATCTAAATTTTGGATGTGTTGGACTCTAAGTGTCTATTTTAAGTGACAAAAAGAATCAAGGAGTTTGTATTTCTGTAGCTCATTTGCGAGCTGATTTAGTACGAGTTAACGAGGAAGGTTTTCCAGCTCGACAGAAATAGGTAGTGCGAGTTGACTCCTCTATTTAGAGGTGGATAGATAATGATCGAGCTGGATAGGTAAACATGAAAGTTTTAGCCCTATATGTCTAATTTAACTGAGAAAAAAAATCGAGATATTTGAACTTCTCTAGCTCGCTCGCGAGCTATTTTAGTGCGAGCTGGCGAAGTGGCTGGCGAGGCAGACCTCCAACTCGCCAAAATGGGAAACACAGTAAAGTAGGTCCAAATTTGAAAATTCACCATAAATTGAGTTGGATACCTTTTTAGCTGAATTTTGTATATGTGGTAGCCTCAGATGTCTAGTTTAAGTGACAATAAAAAAATGAGACAATTGGAGTTTTGTAGATCAAAATTGAGTTGGATTAGTGAGAGCTGCCGAAGAAGAATTTGGCGAAGAAGAAATTGGCGAGGAAGAATTTGGCGAAGAAGAAATTGGCGAGGAAGGATTGGCGAGGAAGAATGTGATGAGGAAGGATTGGCGAGGAAGAATTTGGTGAGGAAGGATTGGCGGGGTAGAATTTGGCAAGGAAGGATTTGGTGAGGAATGATTTAAGTGAAGCAGTAGCCTATTGAAAAGAGAAGCAGTATCCATTTTTGCATTTATGATAACTTCTTCTCTTTTCTTTCTTTCTTCTTCATTTCTTCTCCTATCTTTTTTCAATCTGTTCCATTTGTTTTCTAATGCATTAATATTTAGAATTGATACATTAAATTATTAAATTTACACATTCAAAGTCTTCAATCATTATTTTCAAGTCAAGATCCTTTAAGAAATCATTTTTGGGGAAATAAAGTAATTTTCTCCAAATTTTCTTTTCTTTTTAGATTAAGATTTTTGGTAGTTAGAATAGTTATTTATGAGTTATATAGAACCTATTATGAGCATTTAAGACTATTAATTATGGTTAATATGGAAGATACAAGAATTTATGAATTTTGAAGAATAGTGATGTGAATAGTAATTATGTTCTAAATTTTCAAATTTTTTTTATGAGATGAATTAAATTGATGTTAGGAAATAATAATAGAGACTCTAAGATGGTTAAAATTATAAGGAACCATATTATGTATTATTAATTGAGGAAACCCTAATTTATAGAATTTGAGAATTTTAATTAGGCTTGGACAATTCAAGGAATTCATGAGAGTTCTCATTTAATCAAGTGTTGAGCTTAATTGTAGAAAGTTTTGGTAAGAGGTAAGTTATGAATTACATAAATGTATGCTTTCTCCTTATGAGATGAATTGTTAATATTCATATACGTTCTTTATGATATGAAATTCTTACTTGATAACCTCTTTAATGTAATCACTTAATATATAAGAATGACTTGGTTATTTTTTTCTTAGACCAAGATCATGAACAAGCCTTTGATACGAATGTTAAATGGTCTCTTGACCAATTCAAATTTTTTAGAATACCTTATTTTAATGATCCTTTGACATACATATATATAGAATGTTTTTCCCAATGAGAGTAAATTCATTGGTCCATGTGCACAATAGGAGCCTAGTTATAGGGTTTTTATCAATATTCTACCTAGAGGGGGCCACGAGCTCTAGGCATATGCCCGCGCAAACATATGTGTCACGTTAAGGTAGCAAGGCTACTGATGCATTATGATATAATATTAGTTCTATCCTATATGTGATTTGATAATGCCACCCTTCGCAGGCCTTCTTATGTTCTAATTGAGAACCATGATTTAATTTATGATATGATTTGATAGTGTTATTTGTTGTAAGCACTCATGTTCTTTTTCAAGTATAAGCTTAAGATTCTTTCATGCCCAAGTATATGTGTATGTATATGTATATGTTCATGATTTGATACTCAGATTCTTGGTTAGCCTAAAGCGTTAATGTTGTTCATATCTTATTAAGTTGAAGGCTTACCCCTCTTCTGTGGTTTCAGGAGCTAATGTAGCTCGAGAGAGAGCTAATCCAGAGGATAGAGCTTATTGACTTCTTCTTCACAAGAAAGCTTGGATATAATTATTATTTTTATATTATTTTTGTTATATATATATATATATACATATAATCATATCTATTGAGAAGTATTCTTTTAGAACTCCATAGATAGATATGGAATGGTTTTGATTTTGTTACCATGGATGGCATTTGTAGACTCTCATTTGTTCTATATTGATGTTAGAACTATCTTTTGATCGGTAGGGAACAAGTGGAGATGTCATAATATAAAATGATGATTTATGAGATATGATGTTTTGCATTGGATAAGTGTATGTTATTATGTATAAGATAGGTTTAGTTAAGGGTTCTACGGATTTATGATGGCCTTATGCCTATTCTTGCCCTAGGACTGTCGCACCGGTGGTGTTGGGGTGACATATATAATCTTTATCCATTAAGAGTTTGTAGAATAAGAGAGGATAAATCTGGTTATTCCATAGATACATGTGTGTGGTTGATTATGTTTATTTTCCAAATTGATTAATCAAGTTTGTTTATTAAGGATTGTTTAATCATTGTAAGTCTATTTACTTACTACCATATTTGTGTATAGGTTAAGATTTCGAGTAGGTGGAGGAGTGCCACGGTTTTATTCAATCCCTTTGACTTCCTGGATGATGGATTGGCGCAGCTTGTTAACACTTTCAACAAACATGTTTTGTTGGGCCTCAAAAGCAGCCCTGAAGGTTTCCTTTACCTTTTAAGAGGGTGGTGATTAGTGTGTTCATGGTTTTGAGGTTGATTTCTTTAGCCGTAGGTACCTTGCATGAAAGAAAACGAAAAAAAAGGTCATTTTATAAGTAAGAGGTGGTGAAAAGGTGCAAGTCTAATATGCATAGTGATAGGTCAGATGCACTGAAAAAATGTGTGGATCTATTATGCACAAGTTTTAAGAAAAATGATTCTTGCAATCAGTGGGTTGGTTTTACAATTTATGAGTCGGATCCACAACTGGAAGGATTTTGGGATAAGTAGTTCAGTTTCATCATACAGATTTAGTTTGTATGGGTCGATTTTATTACATAGGTCGATGGGTTAGATTCATGGTATAGGTCTAATATGTACATTTATTGTGTGTCGGAGTTCACTGTTTGAGGTGTCGGTCTGTTGCACATAGTTTTTCAGGTTGGTGGGTCAGGTTCACGATTTTTTATTTAGTGGCTTAGGTTCACTATTTTAGGCTTGTTGTTTGGGGTTCAGTTTTGGTGAGTCAGGTTCACTGTTTTAGGTAAGTGGGTCGATTTTACTATTTGGGGTAAAGGTCGGGTATGTACAACTCTCGGGAGAATGTTTGGTTGTTCGGATTTTCTCAATTGGGAGACTATTTAGGGTTTGATTACTGACTCTTTGGTCTTTAGTCCACAAATCTAAGGAGTCATGGTCTATGCATGGACACATGTGTGTATGTATACATAGATGCGTGAGGAAAATTTATTTCATGAACATGACATCTAATTTATTATAATACATAGGCCCTAGGGTCAAGTTCTAGAGTCAAATCACATGAAGGCTAAGTGGATTGGATAAAAGTGTCTCGGTATACTAGAGTAGCGATATACCTAACCACATATGAGTCAAAGAGTCTCGCGTGGATCCAACAATATTGCATACCCTTCACACCTTAAAATGATTAAGGACTTGTCGCATGTTGAATGTTTTCACTATCTTCCAACAGACCCAAAAAGAGTTGTTGGATCAATACTACTCGTTATCCAGGCTGAAATTTATAATTGGTACTGGATAAAGAGTTCATGTAATGATGCATGTAATGCAAAGTCAGATTTAATTTGAAAGCCAAGTTTCGAATTTATTTGAAAAAAAAATATTTTTCAAACTAATTGGTAGTCCTCTTTTTTATTTTTGAAAAAATGACAAGTCCCCAGTAGAGTTGCCAACTGTAAAGCCTCGCCCGAGCGCCATTCCGATCTACTCAAAGAATTAGAACACTCATTTGGGGTTCGGTCTCACGTCGTCTTTTCTGTTTTAATTTCTGAAAGATCGATTGATTTTTTGTTTATCATGTTTTCTATTTTTGTTTCATTTCAATTTTGAAATCTGTTTCGGGAGTCGCCACCTTAATTTTAATTTTATAAAAAAATGTAAAATGACTCCAATTCGATCGCACAAGGATAAAATGCATTAAACCTTAGAACCAAGTTAGATTCGAGGACTAAGTTTTCGGTTTAAGAAATTCTGACTTGACTTTTTATTAACTATGACTTAAAATTCTATTTTTTAATAATCAGTTTATATTACATAGTATATAATGGATACTAAAGCAGTAAATAAATCATACATTCAAAAGAAGTAAAGAAATATAAATCAATTCTACATAAGTAATGATTGAGGTATTAACTCTAACCCTTATAGGTTCTAAGTTAATCATAGATTCCTCAATATTGTCTTGATCGATGATATTGACTATAACCCTTATGGGTTCTAGGTCAATCACAAATTTTTTGATCAATGTCTGGAGTGAGATAGGAGATGGGAAACAAGAAGGAATAGAAAAGCAAGAGGAAGGAAGAGGTGAGCAAAGGTAAACAATTTGTGAGCAAAGGCAAGTAGACTGAGGAAGAATTGTGAGGAAATGTGTTTAGTTTTTTTTTATTTGATGCTCCATATTGGAGCACGCCTATATATCCTTTCAAATGGGAATTAAAATTCTCATAGTTAGCCATTTTTGCGAAGGAATTTCGGGTTTTGTCGGAAAATGAAGTTGACTTTTGATCGGTTCAAAAGACAGTTTTAGGTATGGTTCATAGGTCGAATTCAAAGTAATAAATCTAATTTCAAAAGTTTGATTATACCTTCCTTTGGAGCATGCAAGTTAAAGGTAGTGGAGCGTGCGAATTAGTGATAGTCAGAGTGATTTATCGGACTAGAGTTTCACTTTCGGTGTCGAAATAATGGAATCGGGTCGTTTGATTAGTCTTACTAAAATAATCCAAAGAGAATTAATTTAATATTAGTCTTATATTTCTCAAAATTTAAAAAGAATTTGAGAAATTGATTTAGACTCAAAAAGAGTTAAATCACTTGAGTAATAGAAAATTTGCTTGAAGGGACAAGAGAAAGACTTTGTAAGAAAAATTCAACTCACAAAGCCAAGGGGTGAGGGAAATGGAAGAGGAGGGGGTATTTATAGATGAAAAAAAGGGTATTTTAGTCATTTTGTGCAAGGTCAGATCTGCGTGTGTTACTGGAGTGCCGCACGGAGGGCTGGTGCGGCCAACAAACACATATGGGGTAGCAAATTGCATCAAAGATGCCAAGAGGATCCCTCATACACAACTGGCGGATCAGCCAGGGCTGGCCGGTGGCATCTTGTCTGTCTGTCCATTTTTCGATTGTCCATACATCTTCCGAGTCTGAGGCGAGTTCGCTTAGGTTTGTTGTGATTCTATATGAGTTCCGAAGGTGCGAAATCACATGTTCACACTGAATTTGTGCATTTGTTGGATTTTTATTCCTCTGCTTCAACTGAACTTTGGACAGTGATAAATAGGATAAAAGTTGCATGAAGTTAGAGATAAAGAGGTTGGTTCTTCAGGTAGATGCTAAAGACATATTTGATGAGCTAGCGAATGAGGGTTTTCAAATGTCGTGGTTGGGTCAAGATATGATGCTTTCTACAATATGAAAATATTTTACCAAAAACTGGGAGGTATAACTTCACCATATTTCAAGGTACAATAACCAATGTACTCATACACTTGCTTAAGAAGCTTATTCATTCAACTTAGGACTAACAATTCTTTATAGTCCTCTTTTTATTCAGCCATTTTTAGCAAATGATGTAATAGGTTTATTTGATTGGCAGAAACTTAGAGTTCCTTGAAGCTGTGTTTGTTGAATTTTTATTCTATCATTCTTCATTCAAAAAAAATTATAATAATATCAATATGTGATTCATGAATTATAAATTATGAAATTAATATTGACAAAATTAAATAAATTTATGTTTTTTAGACCACCATATCATTTCTTGATCTTTTACCACTATGTAAAATAGAATGATATGAACTATTAATTGACATTTAAATATTATTATAGCTCCAAGTTAAAATTTAAATTAAATATAAATTAAATTTAAGTAATTCCAAGAATATGGTATCACACAAATAAAACATATATATCAACTAGCTCCAATTCATTATGTTGTCTTTTATTAGTTTAATTTACATGTACTTCAAATATATATGTATACAAGCTAATGAATTTAATAAAAAAAAAATTGATTAACCAAAATGTGCTTGGTATATATGGAGAGTGCATAGTGACCACTAAAATTAATATCCAATTCAGTATCAAATTTCAAATAGATACTAAAAGTAATTTAATAATGAAATACTCCCCAAATTTCCATAAGAAAATTAATATAGCCATTATAAAATAAACTAGTCAATGAGAACCAACAAATTTATATGGTCAACATCCATGAATTATTATTTCAATTAATAAAATCAAATTATGGCATTACTAATAGGCAAGTAATACAATATCGAAACAAGAGACATTTCTGTACAAAAAAATTTGATTCACAGCCCCTTATAAAATTATAATTCATTAAAGAATTAATAGCACACCCCAAATTAAAGAGTTCCATGAACAAAAACTATACACCAAATACCAAAAAGGTAGTATTAAATTATTATTATTCTGGAACAAAAATTGACGTGCATGTGAGTAATCTATTAATACATTAAAAGCGGATAGATGTGCACTGTTTCCAGGAATAGTGGAAACAGTGCTTCACCCCTTTGGAAATTATAATAAGAAAGAAAAGAAAAAAAAAAAAAAAAAAATCATCTCCAACCATATCATCAAAATGCGATCAACTTTATATTATTTTATAATTTATATCACATTAAATAATAATTTTATTTTCAACAATAACTTTATTTTTAACATCATTTTTTACATAAAAAAAAAATATTTTTTTTTATATTTTTTTTATCTATTTTATATAATTTATTATAATTCCCTAATATTTTATAATATTTCATTAATTACCCATAAATAAATATATGTTATATATTTATTAAAAAAAATCTAATTATTAATTTAGTAAAGTGATAATATAACAAATTAAATTATAATAATTTATTAATTAAATAACTCATTTACTATTAATATATTATTTATAATAAAATTACATTAACAAAAAGAATTATAAAAACTTATATTATATTTATAATTAAAATTAAATATAAATATGAAAATTATATTACATTTATAATTAAAATTAAATACAAATATGAAAAACACATAGTAATATTCATTTAATCATCTGAATTAGTATATTCTTTTCATAAATGATCAATTAATACATTACGAAGTATAATGTGAGCTTCTCTATCCTTGATTTATCTATGACGATTAATAAATTGATGAAATCTTGTATTTTCATCAATCACCAATTTAACTTCTCTAGTCGGTACTTCCCTCGCTTTTTCAATTGGTGCATCAAAATTATGTTCATCCTCGATAATCATATTGTGTATAATAATGCATGCACTCATAATATCATATAACACATTTTTTTCTCCAAAAATATGTTAGTCCTGCCACAATTGCGAACCGTGATTGAAAAACTCCAAAGACACGTTTCATATCTTATCTACATGCTTCTTGTCGCATTGAAAAATATTTTTTTTTCGATCCTATGGCTGGTGAATACTTTGCACAATAGTTGACCATTTGGGATATATATTATCAGCTAAATAATAACCCATATTATACTCTTTATCTTGAATAGTATAATTAGCTGAAGGAGCAATACCTTCAGCAAGATTAGAAAAAAAATTGGATGACTCTAACACATTAATATCATTATTAGTACCTGACATACCAAAATATGCGTGTCATATCCAAAGATCATAGTCTGCTATAACTTTTAAAATAATAATTGGTGAGCCACTACGACCTGCATATTGTCTAGTCCATGCAGTTGGATAATTTTTCCACTTCCAATGCATATAATCTAGGCTTCCCAACATTCCTAGAAAACAACATTGTTGATCAATATGGAGTAGCCTGACGATGTCATTAGCTATAGGTGTTCTTAAATACCGTTCTGTAAATATCTCCGTAATAGCACGATAAAATCTTTTCATACTTTTAATTGCCGTTGATTCTCCTATTTTAATGTACTCGCCTGTTGTATCCGCTAGTATACCATATGCCAAAATTCGAAAGGCAGCTGTTACTTTTTGTAAAGATGATAATCCTAGTCTACCAAGTCCATCGCTTCATTATTGGAAATAGTTATCATGGTGTTTAACAGTATCAACAATGCGAAGGAATAAATTTCGTGACATTCGATATCGTCGGCGAAATATTGCATCATTATAGCGTGGATGACTGGCAAAATAGTCATTAAATAAATTACGATCAGCATTTTCCCGGTTGCGATTAATCACTGCGTGACCACTAACCAAGCCACCGTGAATCACTTGATTGTTTTGTTGATTGGAGTAGTTTGCAATAATCATGTCATTGTTAGCGATCATTTGACGCATTAATTTTTCATTTGCAGCGATATCTGCAAGGTTGTTATGAATTATAACATCATTATCTTCATCAGAAGAAGAACTAAAACTTGCTAAATTAACTGGGATTCTTATATTAGAATTCATTTTATAAATGAAGGAATAGATTAAGTTTTTTGTAGTTTATTTTTTAAAAGATAAATAAAAGGAGAAGAAATTATGGATTGTGAGCTATATTATAATGAAGTATGTTATTTATAGTAAATGAAGAAACTTATCTTATATGATTTAAAATCCAATCTAACGATTATAGATAATGATGTAATCGACCCTTAATTTAGAATGTGAATTATTTTTTGAGCAGAGTGTGAATTTGTTTTCGGACAGAGTGTTTATTTGTTTTTTTAGCATAATGTGAATTATTTTTCATGGCAGAGTGTTTATTTATTTTTTGGACAGAATGTGAATTATTTTTTGAGCAGGGTGTGAATTTGTTTTTTGAGCAGAGTGTTTATTTATTTTTTGGGCATAGTGTGAATTATTTTTTAGGTAGAGTGTTTATTTGTTTTTTGGGCAGAGTGTTTATTTATTTTTTGAACAGAGTGTTTATTTGTTTTTTGGGCATAGTGTAAATTATTTTTTGAGCACAGTGCGAATTATTTTTCGGGCAAAGTGTTTATTTATTTTTTGGGCAGAGTGTGATTATTTTTTGAACAGAGTGTGAATTTATTTTTTGAGCAGAGTGTTTATTTATTTTTTGGACATTGTGTGAATTATTTTTTAGGCAGATTATTTATTTATTTTTTAAGCAGAGTGTTTATTTGTTTTTTGGGCATAGTGTGAATTATTTTTTGAACATAGTGTGAATTATTTTTTCGGCAGAATGTTTATTTATTTTTTGGGCAAAGTGTGAATTATTTTTTGAATAGAGTGTAAATTATTTTTTGAGTATAATGTGAATTATTTTTCGAGCAGAGTGTTTATTTATTTTTTGAGCATAATGTGAATTATTTTTCGAGCAGAGTGTTTATTTGTTTTTTGGGCATAGTGTGAATTATTTTTTGAGCACAATGTGAATTTATTTTTTGAGCAGTATTTATTTATTTTTTGGGTATAGTGTGAATTATTTTTTGAGCAGAGTGTTTATTTGTTTTTTGAACAGAGTGTTTATTTGTTTTTTGGGCATAGTGTGAATTATTTTTTTAGTATAGTGTGAATTATTTTTTGAGCAGAGTGTTTATTTATTTTTTGGGCAAAGTGTGAATTATTTTTTGAGCAGAGTGTAAACTATTTTTTGAGCATAGTGTGAATTATTTTTCGGGCAGAGTATTTATTTATTTTTTGGGTATAGTATGAATTATTTTTCGGGTAGAGTGTTTATTTGTTTTTTGGGCATAGTGTGAATTAATTTTTGGGCAGAGTGTTTATTTATTTTTTGGACATAGTGTGAATTATTTTTTGAGTAAAGTGTGAATTTATTTTTTAAGATATAGTATAAATTATTTTTTGGGCAGAGTGTTAATACCAAAATATTGTAGAATTCATTTGCTATAAATATATATCTCCAATTCATTATCAAAATATCATATTGCATAAATTATCTTGTAAAAACGTCATTTTTTCTCCTATATCTATTGTTTTGCTAGAAAATGTATGTCCGATCTACTGGATATTTTGATTCTGAAGATGTGCTTCTCTGTCAAGTTTATTTAAACATATCTCAGGATTCTATCACGGGTAGATATCAATCTTTAGATAATTTTTGGTATCGTGTGTAGCAGAGTTTTAATGAAGCAAGGAACCAACAAATGGAGTGTTGATCCAAACGATTTGTGCAGTCTCAAATAACTAGTACAATTGCTGAAGTAAAGAAATTGAATAGTTGTCTAAAACAAATTGAAAACTTGAATCCAAATGGTGCTTCAGAAGAGAATATTATGAGTATTTATAATTTTCATTCTTTTACTATCAGTTTCAATGTTTAATATTATTTTCATAATTACTTGCAGATACATCAAGTAGAAGACCTATTCATACAAGATCCAAAGTTCAAAAACGGATTCAAATTTGATAATGTTTGGCATATAGTTAAAGATTTTGAAAAATTTAAAAATAATGTTCCCACTGTTAGACAAATTGCTCGGACACATAATGTAAATTATGACTCGTCACAGTCAGATAATCCTACTTTTGAATCACCAATATCATCGTCTCATAAGTTGTCATCATTTTCTCTCAATTTAAATAATGACGATTTTGGTGGAAGTTCATCTTAACGACCATGTGGAGTGAAGAAAGCTAAATTAAAAAGAAAAAATGATGAACATATGGCAGAATTATATAATAATTTTAGAGAAAAGAATAAACAACTTATGAACATGTTAAAGAATAGCAGTTTTGACAGGCATAAGCAAATGAATATCCAACTGCAGAATTTAGCCTTGAAAGGAATGAAAGAAGAAAATAAAATTCTATTTCATGACTTGAACACAATTGTTGATTCAAATATACGTGAGTACTTTAGAATTGAACAAACAAAAATTATAAAAAAAAGAAACCAACATCAAAAGTCTTCTTCTATTACTGATTCTTTTGGTCAATATTTTGATAATATTGGAGTATTCAGAGTTAATCTACTAGATTATTAAATTATTTATATTTTAATCTACGTTATGTTATTATATTAATATATATTTTGAATGTTTATGGTAATTTTAATTAATATTATTAGTGTTGATATTTTATATTTAATTTGTATTTAATATATAAAACAATCAAGACCTAATTTTGACAATTCGAAATCAAATTAAATTAATCGAGACTAAATTCAATTAATTCGAAACCTAATGATAATCAACGGAGACCTATAATTAAATTAAATATATAATACAATAATTGGTATAAATTAATTTATATTATTTCAAATTCTTATATTATATGTCCAAATTAATTAGTTTCTTAAAATATGATTTTTTTGTAAAAATTTAGATAATATTAATTTTATTATTTGTATTTAATTTAAATATTTATGTAAGAATATATATATATGGACTTATTTATAAAATTTTGATTTTAATTATAAAATTTTTATACATATAAATTAAATAAAAAAATAAAAAAAATTTTGTGTTTTACTGTTCACAAGCACCATTTTGGTGTTCTACTATTTACGAGCATCATTTTGCAGTGTAAAATGGCACTCGGTTGGAGAAGAGGAATTGCGGCAAAATGTCGTGTGCCGCTCGATTGGAGATGGCCTAAAAGTTATCTCATATTTAAAATTTAATTAATTTAAATAATAAAATATATTAAAAGATTATTTATTTCTTAAACTTTTTTTTTTTTTTTAAATTGAGAGAATAAGAAATTTTTCTTATTATTAAAAATAATTTTTAAATAATATTATTTTACCATTGATATATGAGGGGGGGGGGGGGGGGGGGGGGGGTTTTGAAAACATGTATTGAAACAATTTGTCATAAAAAATAATATGCAAAAAAAGTTATAATTTTTATAACTTAAAATAAAATAAAAAA
>CANXYC010806221.1:0-17860 GCA_948193065.1 Aleurites moluccanus
AATTTTATTATTTAGTTTTTAATTTATATAAATAATTAATTTTAAAAATTTTATTTTATAAAAAATTTCAATTATATTTAAATTATAATTTTAAATATATATATTATAATTCTTACATAAATATTTAAATTAAATATAAGCAATAAAATTAATATTATCTAAATTTTTATAAAAAAAAATCATATTTTAAGAAAACTAATTAATTTGGATATATAATATAAAAAATTGAAATAATAAAAATTAATTTATATCAATTATTATATTATATATTCAATTTAATTAATTATCTCGGTTAATTAACTTTATGTTTCGAATTAATTGAATTTAGTATCGATTAATTTAATTAGATTTCAAATCGTCAAAATTAGATCTCGATTGTTTTATATATTAAATACAAATTAAATATAAAATATCAACACTAATAATATTAATTAAAATTATCATAAATATTCAAAATACATATTAATATAATAACATAACGTAGTTAAAACATAAATAGTTTAATAATCTGGTAGATCATCTCCGGATACTCTAATATTATCAAAATATTGACCAAAAATATCAGTAGTAGAAGAAGGCTTTTGTTGTTGGTTTCTTTTTTCTATAATTCTTGTTTATTCAACTCTAAAGTACTCACGTACATTTGGATCAGCAATTGTGTTCAAGTCACGAATTAGAATTTTATTTTCTTCTTTCATTTCTTTTAAGGCCAAATTCTGCAGTTGGATATTCATTTGCTTCTGCCTGTCAAAACTGCTCTTATTTAACATGTTCAAAAATTGTTTCTTCTCTTCTCTAAGATTATTATATAATTCTGTCATATGTTCATCATTTTTTCTTTTTAATTTAGCTTTCTTCACTACACATGGTCGTTGAGATGAACTTCTACCAAAATCGCCATCATTTAAATTGAGAGAAAATGATGACAACCCATGAGACGATGATATTGGTGATTCATGAGTAGGATTATCTGACTGTGACGAGTCGTAATTCACATTTTATGCCCGAACAATTTGTCTAACAGTGGGAACATTATTTTTAAATTTTTCAAAATCTTTAATTATATGCCAAACATAATCAAATTTGAATCCTTTTTTAAACTTTGGATCTTGTATGAATAGGTCTTTTGCTCGATGTATCTGCAAGCAATCATGAAAATAATATTAAACATTGAAACTGATAGCAAGAGAGCGAAAATTATATATACTCACAATATCTTCATCTGAAGCACCACTTGGATTCAAATTTTCAATTTGTTTTAGACAACCATTCAATTTCTTTACTTCAGCAATTATACTAGTCATTCGAGACTGCAAAGACCGTTTGGATCGACACTCCATTTGTTGGTTTCTTGCTTCATTAAAACCCTGCTCCACACGATACCAAAAATTATCTGAAGATTGATATCTACCAGTGAAAGGATCCCGAGATATGTTTAAATAAACTTGACAGAGAAGCATATCTTCAGAATTAGAATATCCAGTAGATCGGAAAGACATTTTCTAGCAAAGCAATAGATATAGAAGAAAAATGATGTTACTACAAGATAATTTATGCAATATGATATTTTGATAATGAATTGGAGATGTGTATTTATAGCAAATGAATGCAACAATATTTTGGTATTAACACTCTGCCAAAAAAGTGTTCACACTTTGCCCAAAAAATAAATAAAAACTCTGCCCGAAAAAATAATTCAAACTATGCCTGGAAAACAAATAAACACTCTGTCCAAAAAAATAATTCACACAATGCCTAAAAAAATAAATAAACACTCTGCCCGAAAAAATAATTCATACTATGCCTGGAAAACAAATAAACACTCTGCCCGAAAAAATAATTCACACTATGTCTAAAAAATAAATAAACACTCTGCCCAAAATATAATTCATACTATGCCTGGAAAACAAATAAACACTCTGCCCGAAAAAAAAATTCACACTATACCTAAAAAATAAATAAACACCTGCCCGAAAAAACAATTCAAACTATGCCTAAAAAATAAACCAATAAACACTCTGCTCGAAAAAATAATTCACACTATACCCAAAAAAATAATGCACACTATGTCCAAAAAAATAAATTAACACACTGCCCGAAAAAAAATTCAAACTATGCCTGAAAAACAAATAAACACTCTGCCCAAAAAAATAATTCACATAATGCCTAAAAAAAAATAAACACTCTCCCCAAAAAATAATTCAAACTATGATTGGAAAACAAATAAACACTCTGCCCGAAAAAATAATTCACACTATACCCAAAAAAATAATGCACACTATACCCAAAAAAATAATGCACACTATGTCCAAAAAATAAATAAACACATTGCCCGAAAAAATAATTCAAACTACGCCTGGAAAACAAATAAACACTCTGCCCAAAAAAATAATTCACACAATGCCTAAAAAAATAAATAAACACTCTGCCCAAAAAATAATTCAAACTATAACTGGTAAACAAATAAACACTCTGCCCGAAAAAATAATTCACACTATACCCAAAAAAATAATGCACACTATGTCCAAAAAACAAATAAACACACTGCCCGAAAAAATAATTCAAACTATGCCTGGAAAATAAATAAACACTTTGCCCAAAAAAATAATTCACACTATGCCTAAATAATAAAATTACACTCTGCTCAAATAATAATTCACAATATGCTCAAAAAAACAAATAAACACTCTGCCAGAAAACATACTTTCTTCTCTTTTACTATAAATAACATACTTCATTATAATATAGCTCACAATCCATAATTTCTTCTCTTTTTATTTATCTTTTAAACAATAAACTACAAAAAACTGAGTCTACTCTTTCATTTACAAAATGAATTCTAATATAAGAATTCTAGTTAATTTAACAAGTTATATTTCTTTTTCTGATGAAGACAATGATGTTATAATTCGAGACAACCTTGCAGGCATCGATGAAAATGAAAAATTGATGCGTCAAATGATCGCCAACAATAATATGATTATTGCAAACTACTACAATCAATAAAACAATCAAGTGATCCATGGTGACTCGGTTAGTGGTCACGCAGTGATTAATCATAATCGGGAAAATGCTGATCGTAATTTATTTAATGACTATTTTGCCAGTCATCCACGCTATAATGATGCAATGTTTCGCCGACGATATCGAATGTCACGAAATTTATTCCTTCGCATTGTTGATGTTGTTAAACATCATGATAAATTATTTCCAATAATGAAGCGATGGAGTTGGTAGACTAGGATTATCATCTTTACAAAAAGTAACAGTTGCCTTTCAAATTTTGGCATATGGTATACCAGCAGATGCAATAGATGAATACATTAAAATAGGAGAATCAACGGCAATTGAAAGTATGAAAAGATTTTGTCGTGTTGTTACGGAAATATTTACAGAACGGTATTTAAGAACACCCACAGCTAATGACATCGCCAGGCTACTCCATATTGGTCAACAACGTGATTTTCCAAGAATGTTGGGAAGTCTAGATTGTATGCATTGGAAGTGAAAAAATTATCCGACTGCCTGGGCTTGACAATATGCAGGTCGTAATGGTTCACCAACTATTATTTTAGAAGTTTTAGCAGATTATGATCTTTGGATATGGCATGTATATTTTGGTATGCCAGGTACTAATAATGATATTAATGTGTTAGAGTTATCCAATCTTTTTTCTAATCTTGCAGAAGGTATTGCTCTTCTAGCTAATTATACTATTCAAGGTAAAGAGTATAATATGGGTTATTATTTAGCTGATAATATATATCCTAAATGGTCAACTATTGTGCAAAGTATTCACCAGTTACAGGGTCGAAAAAAAAAATATTTTTCAATGCGACAAGATACATGTAGAAAAGATGTGGAACGTGCTTTTGGAGTTCTCCAATCACGGTTCGCAATCGTGGCAAGACCAACACGTTTTTTGAGAAAAAATGTGTTATATGACATTATGAGTGCATGTATTATTATGCACAATATGATTATCGAGAATGAACGTAATCTTGATGCACTAATTGAAGAAGCGAGGGAAGAACCAACTACAGAAGTTGAACTTGTGGTTGATGAAAATACAAGATTTCATCAATTTATTAATTGTCATAGACAAATCAAGGATAGAGAAGCCTACATTATGCTTCGTAATGTATTAATTGATCATTTATGAGAAGAATATACTAATTCAGATGATTAAATAAACATTACTATGTATTTTTCATATTTATATTTAATTTTAATTATAAATGTAATGTAATTTTCATTTTCATATTTAATTATAATTATAAATATAATAAAAATCTTTTTAATTCTTTTTA
The DNA here is from genome assembly GCA_948193065.1 of Aleurites moluccanus. Lineage (NCBI taxonomy): Eukaryota > Viridiplantae > Streptophyta > Magnoliopsida > Malpighiales > Euphorbiaceae > Aleurites > Aleurites moluccanus. The sequence continues at coordinate 4,311 of CANXYC010806221.1, forward strand.
TTAATGTATTAATATATTATAAATAATATATTAATAGTAAATGAATCATTTAATTAATAAATTATTATAATTTAATTTATTACATTATCACTTTATTAAATTAATAATTAGATTTTTTTAATAAATATGTAAAATATATTTATTTATGGACAATTAGTGAAATATTATAAAATATTAAAAAATTATAATAAATTATATAAAATAGCTAAAAAAGAATATAAAAAAATATTCTTTTTTAATGTAAAAAATGGTGTAATAGTTGAAGATAAAATTACTATTTGATATGATATAAACTGTAAAATGATATAAAGTTGACTGTATTTTTGTGTTTATAGTTGGAGATGATTTGAGACGATCATTAGAATAAATCTCAAATAAATAAAGGAAAGAGCGGAAGTTTAAATCAACAAATAAAGACACAAATTGTTAAGGCTACTGTGAAGTCCATTGTAAATTTGCTATCCACCTAGAAACCAACATCAAAACTTTAAATTAATGGGAACAGCTCTAAACTAACATTTAGCATCACTTTGAAGCTATCTTCTCAAACCGCAGCTAAACACTGCACCATTAGTTTCACCCAGTGGTTATAGGACCGACATGAAATAATCTAAACTCGGCGTTTCTTGGGAAGTCTGCAACCATTATGTGGACGCCTAGTGTTATCTTCAATGTACACAATAGGATTTTGATCAGTTCGAGAATTAGTAAATCCCTCTCTAAAGCTAATAATTGCTTGCCTTTTCCTCTTGAAGTAAGTGAACCCATTCACCTTCACCACAACTGATTTCAACCCCAAATCCTTTGCCTTCCGTCCAGCATACTCTGCAGTTGCTTCAGCAGCATACCGACTCACTTTTCCTCCGCTTGATACATCCTTAAATCCTGATGAAGCCCGAAGCTTTGTATTTCCCTTGGAATCTGTTACATTAACAAAGGCATTATTACGCTTTAGCTTGATGTGCACAATATCAGCATTATGCTCAACATTGTATCGAGCAAGTCGAGAACTATCTTCCTCTATTATTCCCCTAACAAAGTCCAAGGTCCTATTGGTCCTCTGCGTCTCAACGTCCTTCCAACCTGTAGAGGGGTAAAAACTTTGGAACTTCGAAACAAATGGATTAGAGACATTCCCCTTTTCAGCAAACAAATCCATACTTGTTCTGAAATTTCCTGAAGACTGTAACATTTTTTTTTCACTTTCTCCTCTCTGAACATTATCAGGATGAGAAATCTCATTTGGATTCCCTAGCCAACCTGCAAAGCAGATAAATTTTTCAATCAAATTATAAACAAAGATTAAACATCATATATGTCACATATTACAGAAGGAGATTTAAGGGGAAAAAGGGTCCTAACTGATTAGTAATAAAAGGAAAAAAGAAACAGTCAAGTAGTAGTTAAAAGATACAGCTGGAAGTGGTTAGCCAAGCTGTTAGGCAGTAGCTGTAAACCATGCGCGAAAATAGGAGTTTGTTAAAGTCAGTCAAGTTCTTATAACTATAACTAAGGTGTAACTAAGTAAAAACCCTATATGAGATGTATAAAAGCATATTTCACTATACTTCTGTATTCATTCAAGTCAATCAATAAAGAAACATCTTTTCTCCCATCTAAATTATCTCCTCTCTCTCTCTAACAATTCTCTCTCCACTATCTAATCTCTCTAAACTCTTCTGTTCTCTTCTATTTCTACCTAAAACCTCTTTAATTCTTTCACAACAAACTGTTAGGTTTTCTCAAACTCTGAAATTTGGTATCAGAGCAACTACAAGAGGGAGATTCAGGAATGAGTTTTTCTATTGAGCTGTGTCGCCATGACTAGATCTGTGATAGTAAACAATGAAGGAATAAGGACGGCAGAATTAGATGAGCAGTTTTGAGCCTTACAAGAAACAACTATGAAGAACATGGCAGAACATAGGGAATTCAAAGATGAAGTAAGACTAAACAATAATAAAAACAATGAGATGTTTGAAGAATTAAGAGGATTCATGTGTAATCTAGCCTTGGAGAAAGGAAAAGAAGTAGTCAGCAGCAATGAGGAGAACTGAGGATTAACAGAGCTTCTGCCAGTGATGAAAGAGGCTTACTTCTAAATCCTCCAGGAGGCTGGATAGTCAACATCAGTGTCTCTGCATCTCAAGAACATGCAGGCCCTTTAGACCCAAGAACTGCAACATTTTCTGCTGGGATAAAAGTCCATTTTGTCCAAAAGTTAAACTGATAACCTTTGATGATGAAGAACCAAGAATCTGATTAAAGAAATGTGTCAAATACTTTGACATATACCAAATTCCTGAGGAACAAAGGGTAGGGTTAGCTAGCTTATACCTAGTAAAGGTTGATGCTTGGTTTCAGAACTGGAATAGAGGAGAGGAACCATAACCTAGGAAGAATTTGAAGGGGCTATGTGTGAAAGATTTGGGGATGAGGACGTAGATGACATTATAGAAGAATTTATGAGACACGATAGGAAGGAACAGTGGAGTCTTAGACTCGAAGACTAGAGAATTAGGTTAGAAAGATGCATGCCATAATTGAGAGAAGGATACCTTTTTATCTGGGTTCATGGGAGGCTTAAAAAAAGAAATTAGACTGGTAAGGATGATGAAACCCATTTCTATTGATTCAAAAGCTCGCAAGTACTCAAGCTAGAACCAACTCCTATTCAACAACATCCCTCACCAATAGACCATCTCCTTATTTTCCCTATCCACCAAAACCCCCAAATCCTGTTAGCTTCCCTAAGCCTGATAACATCACCCAAAGATTACAGCAACTTATTAATAACCATACTCCAGTTATTCTACCCAAACCCACCAACCCCACTTCAAAGGCCTTTCCTCCACCTCCAACACTCAACAAAAATTCCACATGAACCTGTTATAGGTATGGGGACAGGTACTTCCCTGAACATCAATGTAAACCAAAGACACTGGCAGTCCTTTCTTCTGAAGTGGAATCTGAGGCACAACAAGAGGCAGAGATGAGAAATGAGGAAGATATGATGGAAGAAGGGGTGTTAGAGGAGGAATTGGAGTTATCAATTCATGCTATTGAGGGAAGACAAGGAGTGGAAACAATAAAAATGAAAGGCAACCACCATAAAAGCAGTTAGTTTAATAGATAGTGGGAACACTAATAGTTTCATAGATCAAAAGATAGCTAAGGAACTCAAATTGGCTCTAATTTAGGATACCTGCAACTGAAATCAAAGTTGCAGATGGAAAGAATCGGACCCGCAATCACCATTGCCAGGCCTTTAAATGGAAGATGCAAGCTCAAGACTTTTCTTTTGACTAAAGAGTTCTAGAACTTGGCAACTTTGATGTGATTCTTGGAGTAGATTGGTTAAGAAGTTTTAACCCAATCCTATTTGATTTTGAAAACTTCATCTCATTTCACTTAAATGGGAAGCCACTTAAATGGGAAGCAAATGCCCCTTAAGGGAATTTCTCAAGATAGCATTTGGAAAAGGACCAACATAATGACGAACAAAAGATGGCAGGATATTCAAACATCTTTATTTTGTATCTGTCATATTGAAACCATAAGCTGAAGTAATCAAACCTCAAACTGACACGGAATTCTTATTGATCACCTACCAAGATGTGTTTTCAGAACCTAAAAACTTGCCCCCATCTAGGAGCCACAACCACTCCATACCTTATTACCCAAACACCCAACCCATTAACATAAGACCCTATAGATACCCTCATTTCCAAAAACAAAAAATGAGAAACTAGTAAAAGAAAGGTTTCAATCCTCTGTGATTCAGCCTAGGTCCCTTTTCTTCACCTGTCCTATTTGTAAAGAAAAAAGATGGTACTTGGAGGTTTTGTATAGATTATAGGAGGTTGAACGACCAAACCATTAAGGACAAATTCCCTATACGCATTATTAAGAACTTATTAGATGAATTACATGAGGCACAACTCTTCTCTAAGATAGATTTAAGGGCTGGATACCACCAAATAAGAATGCAATATAAAGATATCCATAAGACGGCCTTTAAGACACACCACAGACACTTTGAGCTTACTGTCATACCCTTTGGGCTAACTAATGCCCCAACAACCTTTCAATCCCTTATAAACCACATCTTTCAGCCTTACCTAAGAAAGTTTATTCTTGTCTTTTTTTATGACATCCTAGTCTATAGCAGGACTTGGAAAGAAAATTTGCAGCACCTAAAAACTACCTTCCAGACCCTAAGAAACCAGAACCTCTTAGCTAAACTCTACAAATCTTCTTTTGCTCAAAAAGAAATAGAATATCTAGGTCACATTATTCCAGGAAAAGGGGTAGCTACTGACCCGAGGAAGATAATAGCTATGAAAGAATGGCCAATACCAACAACAGTAACTCATAACTTTTCTCATCTATGCTCCTCCTTACATTCTCCCTACCCACAACCCCTACCCTAAAGTCCCTTGCCCTTTACTTTTTTCCTAGAGACATTATACCACTTTGTAGCAACCAACAAGGCACTCTAATCTAGTAAAATAATTCCAATATTCCTTGGTTCCAAACACAATTCCTTCAAATACCATGATTTAATAAAACCCATTCAACCAATTTCAATAGATTTAATACAACATTATATAATAAATTTCAGTAATAAAGAAATCTCATCTTTATTCCTTCACATATTTGTAGGTTGCCTATCAGATTTCTTCTACAGCCAGGTTTGAAATGGTTGCTATCTTAAAAAGTAGAGAAGTTCTATAATCATATAACTGAGGAAAATGGTGGGTATAGGATTAATATATCTACAAATTGAATCAAAATCGATAAAATCTTAAAAAAAAAAAATACAAAATAGAAAGGCACTTAAATTATTCATATGAATTCAATCAAGTGAAAACTAAACCCAACCAACCAAACAGGAGAGAGAGAACTGGCCTGCAGTGAAAGCAGCAAATCTAGAAGACATGTAAGAGATGAAGTTGAGGCCTCCATGATTACCAAGCAACAACGAAGAAAATGGTCTGTGAAGGGAAGAAAGAGACCACATCTGTTTTTCTTGTTTAGGATTTTACCTCACCTGCTTTCCCAACTTTATTTGGTTTTCTTGTACAGTAGACAGCAATGCTAGGTATCACTTCACTCCTCACTATAAACACATTAACGACGCAATCAATAACAAATTTGAAATGATCAGATTGTGGGTGGAGATAAATCAAGTTCTCTCCTACAATGAATAGAAACGCAGGCCTGTCAAATAATAAGTGCCAAGACTCAAACAAAACCCTCTTTTAAAGAACCATAAATTAGAATTGCAAGTAAAGAAAAATCACAAGAAAGTTCGTACAAATTTTCAGACAATACTTTGATCAAATCCGAACTTTCACTTTCAAATAAAGCTCAACAACAATGAAAATGAGTTGACTAGTCAACTCTTTCAAATCCCAACAAGCAGAAACAAGTTTACACAAAATCATGAATAAACCCCTTTCTTATTATTAAACCCGAAATTAGTGAGTAAGCCCTAATCCTCACCAAACATATCAAAACACAAACAATTCAAAACCACAAACATCAAACATTTGGCGGATCTTTCAAGCAGATTAAACAAGAGTTACATAATAATTTAAGCCCAAAAGACTCATCATAGCTACAAATTAAACAGTTATAAAGCAAGCTCCGCTAACATCACATATTCAAAAAAAGACATTCATCATCCATAGATACAGTTGCATGTTCTGATTTAATCTTGAAAACCTAACGATAATTTGATAATTCTCAGTTCTTTTTAAAAGAGAGAAATCAAAAGAAACTTGGGTTTTGAATATAGAAACTTACCCAAACTAAAAACCCTAAAATCTGAAAAATTTCTCAAAACCAAGACTCGAACACATGGGAAGCTAAACTTCTGAAACGGAATCTCCTGAGTCTAAATTTATAGTGAGTTGACTTCAGGGTTTTGGGTATTCAAATCTAATGGTTGTGATTTTATCATTCTTTTTACCTATGGAAATTAAAATGCTACTCAAAGAATTAAACCATTAAGTTTGAACATCTACTGAATCACTGCGATCAATTTGGGCTTTAAAGATTTTTATTTTTTAAATTTGTATATCATATACTTTTAAGACATTATTTTGTATTTTCTATTAAAGTAGTCTTTTTATAATAATTAGGGAAAATGTGAAAAAAAAAAACTCTTGAATTTAACTTTTTTCCTATTAAACCCTTAAATAATTTTGTGGTACTAAAAAGTTCTTAAATTTTTCATGTTTGGCATAAAAAATTCCAAAGTCAACTGAGTTAATATTTTTGTCAGCTTTTTGATTAAAAATTATCCTTAATCCCTGATTCCCTACCTAGCTTCACCATTATTCCTATTAAAACATGAACATCAAGAAGAAAAAAATAAGTAAATCAATTAATCATACATCATAATTAAATTCAAAATAAGTCATTAGATTTAAAAAAAAAAAAAAAAATACAATACAATACAATCAACTTAATCAAGGGTAGTACTAATAGGCTAATACATTCGTCTAATACTTAACAGTTAACAGTAATACAATACAAAGTTTAAATTAACTCGTCATAAATTTTAGTTGCATTGAAATGTAAACACTTTTAACTCAACAAGGCTAGCATAATAAATATGAGACACAAAATAACAATCAAACAACTTCTTGACCTTGGTGAACTGGACTCCATAGCTATTCAAAACCAAAAGATTTGTAGCTTGATGAGAGTCACTATTTACCTTGATAAGTTATTTTAGACTTTCAATGTTTTAATTATTTATAAGCATTATCAGTTACTCACAATTTCAAAATCTAAAAAGGTAATTATTATATTTTAATCGGATTAAAGGCTAAATCTCCCCTAAGATCTTTAGAAAGTCTCAAAACGCAGTTTGTGATACTTTTTGTCATAATTCACAACTGACATTTTAAATGAAATTCAATTTCACTCTTACCTCTTCTTAAAAATTCTAATAATTCTAATAAAATATTATTTCTGGATAAACTTTTCACATTCACTTAAAAACTCATCCTCAATACCTCTTCAAAGGGCTTCATTAAATCCACTTCAGATATTCTGTTTCATTTGGTGTCTCATATCTTGTCTCACGCACCTCTTTGTGCGTCACATCTCATTTTTTCAAGATGTTTTAACAGTCAATTTTTCATAAATGATGTAATACATAAAGAGCTTGAAACATGAGATGAAACACTAAATTGAATAAAAGATCTGGATTGCATTAAGTCTTCCATGGCACATTTTTCATCACATCTAGATCCCCATGTTTCATGTTTGCTAGGGACTTTTTCACCTCAGATTTTAATATGTGATTATCAGTATCTTCATCAATATTATGAATACACTGTTAATTAACACGAAATCATAAGATAACAAAATAAGTAATTAACTAAGAAAAACTTGATTCTTAAATAATACATTAATTAGTTAATTAACCTTCTGATGCAAGAAGCATCAACTTGTCCTTCGTCATTAACAAAACTTCTTTTAGCAAATTTTTGCAAATGACTTAATAATCCACACAGAAGAAGTTGGTTCCTTGAATATTCTAAACTTCTTTCTTAGATAGATGGATGATAAGATTAATACCTGTAAATCAAAAACCCATACCGCTGCAATTGTAAATCAAAGTTTCAAATTAAAGATCCATTCCTTTAGCGAGCATCCCTTGATCACGAACCTATGCGAGCAATTCAACATTTCAGTAATGAGGAGCAATTTAGATAATTTAAAAAGAGTATAAATTATTTTATAATATTTTTTATCGGATTATTTTAATCACAAAAGTTTAAATCAAACCGATATGATAATGTTGTCTATTTGATTATATGTTGGCATTATTTTTGTAATCCACTAATATGAAATATTTTATATTTCGATAAACCGACAGGGAAGACGTCGGCAAGACTAGAGAGCTTGTCTCGAACTTCAGTATAACGGTGTTGGTCATTGCGTGGGGGTTTTTCAAATTGGGGAACTATATATGGAATTGAAAGGGAAATTTGAAAATTTGGATTGATTAATTTTAGGAATTGAGAGATTTTGATTTATGAATTTGTTCATTAAAAAAATAATATTTTATTATAATCACTTGAATATTTTTAAGTGGTAGGAGCGGGTTGATTTTGCCCTAAAAAGTAGGGGTGACATTAGTTTGGTTTGATTAGTTTCAAAAGAATTTATCAAATCAAACTAATTTTTCAAACCAAATCAAATCATTATTATAGTCAAACCATCGGTTTCAGTTCAATTTAATTCCCTTTGGTTTATCGATTTCAAACCAAAGATTGTCCAAATAGATTAAAGTCATTCACTTCCATGGTCCAAATAGATGTTTAGTTTTATATTATTTGAGACACTCGATCATAGATTGATTCTCATCTCAATTCTCTTCTAGGACGTAAAACTTAAACGAAATCTTTGTTGGGCTCCACAGGGGCCGGAAATGGAACAAGAAACAGCGAAAGAGAACAACTCAGTATCAGCCTAAAATTTTCTGTTCAAGTTCATTTTTTTTTTTTTTAGAGAATGTAATTGAATGAGTTATTATTTAAGTATGAGACAATATAAAATTAATTATGTAAAAAATTAACTTTCTTATTAGTCTGGTGAATTATTTGAATCAAGTATTACTTAGCTTGATTTATCATTAATTAATTAGAGTTTGAGTTTAACTTTATTAAACTAAGTTGAGTTGAATTTAAATATTTATGATTTGAGTATGAATGACTTATGACTAGATTGAATAATTTTTTCCAACAGAAAAAAAAAAAAAAAATTCGATTACTTTGAATGATTGAACCCCAAGTGAAATAACCAAAATAACCTTCTCACAGAAAATTATTGAAATATCCCTTACAACGCATTTCCACAGTTTGTACTTGAAACATCCAAAAGAAATCTCCAGATTTCATTTACATTCTTATAATCACCAAAATAAAATTAATTTTTGAACTTGAGTTACAAGTTACAAATGCCTGAAAATAACCAAGCTATCCTCATAGAAGAAAATGACAGAAAATTTGAGTTTTTACTGTAATATATATGTGTGTGTGTTAGCAAGTTATATTTTTGTCAATTCAGGCGTACTGTAACCTTGGTAACCTTCTACTTTCCCATATTCTAATGTTGATCACTTGCCAAAAAAAAAAAACATGAATTTGAACAGAAAATTTGGTATTGGCAATTCCAAGTTATTAGTAAAAGTATCTTTTTATACTGTAAATCATATTTATCTCTCCCTAATTGCATTTAAATGATTTTACAATTTGATTAATGATTTAAAGAAACAATGAACAAACAATTTAATTAATTAATTAATTAAAAAAATATACAAGCAGTACATGACAATTTATCATCTTGTCAAATTTAGTGTATTTTTCAATCTCCTTTATTAATTTAACATTTTAATTATTTTCTAAATTTTTTTATATGTCTACTGTTGAAATTAAAATTTAAGCAAAGGCTCACAATCTCCTTATAGAAACTCTCACCAATGGAATTCCTTTCCACTCCAAGACCATCTTATTGTTATTCTCTCCTTCAATCTCCATTCCATATAAAGCAGTCTCTCTGTCTCACCATTTCTTTAGCTTCCATTGAGCTATAATTACTCACTCTCAATCCTTCAAACCCAAATTCTTTCATAAAATCACCATTAATTTTATTTCCTTCCTTATATTCTCTACATGTTCCCATCATAGTAAGAGAAGAAACATAAGGTGCAAGAAACGAACACTCTGTTAATAATCTAGCTTCTCCAAGAAAATTTGGGAAATTAATTTCCAGTGACTCCAACAAAGCTTGGTAATGTTGCATATAACTCTCAAAGAATGATCCAAAACTAGCGCAATAATTATTATAACATCCATAACCAAATCTCGACACTAAACCTCTATAATTAGAGTTAAGCATTTAGCTAATAATAATAAAACAACAAACAATCAAACATCAAGATCAACACATGTTACAGATTTTGTACCTGGAAATGAGCCAATTGCAACAGCTGGGCAGCAGGGAAGGCTAGTATGGCGGATGTCTGGAGGAGAACACAAGTCTAAGGCTCCAATAATAGCTGCGACGCCAAGAATCGAAGAAGATCCAAAATTGGGAAAGAAGGGGGCGACTGAATGTTGTTCAGCTAGGTAAGGGTTCTAAAAAGATTCAAGATTGAGAAAGAAGGGGGCGGCTGAATGTTAGCTAGGTTGTGCAGCTAATATTTAACATTAAATATTTATAGGTAATAAAAAACTACGACGTTTTAAGGTGCCATCTTCGATTGATTCCGTTTGAAATCGGGAAACAAAAAAGGGCAAATCGCAAACTGAATCGAAAGTTCGGTTTGTTTATTTTTCTATGCTGAAGTTTAGCAATCAGAACAACCTTATTTTTGAATTCCTTTAAACCTTGATCTTAACCGCTTGAGAGCCTTTTAACAGTAAATTGTTCTCCTCCTGGAAATGTAGCTGATTGAAGAATCCCATAAATGAATATATTGTTTTGATTTCTGACAGCAAAAACAATGAGAAAAGGATAGAGTTATTACCTTGTACACAGGTCCAAACCCACCTTCCTAGCTTGTTTGCATTTCAGAACTTATTTGTAGCAGCTAATATGCTTTCTAAGTCAAAAAATGGCACATCTATTGCTTCTGTCTCGTCTTCGTCAATTATATCTTCGACAAGTTTTTCACTGCTATACAAATGAAGGCCTAGATGTCTTTGCAGAGTTCCCCTGTTCCCTGAATTCATAAATCAATGTCATAACTTAATGAGACATAGTTCAATTCTGATTTGGATAAGGAAATGACTAACAACAATTGTAAATCAATGCCATAACTTAATGGGACATAATTCAATTCTGATTTGGAAAGGAAATGACTAACAACAATTGTAAATCAATTTCATAACTTAATGGGACATAATTCAATTCTGATTTGGAAAGGAAATGACTAACAACAATTGTATGGTTACTAGTTTACCTTGTAACGTAGCTAGCCGCCTTCTCTGCAAAAACATATAAATAATAGTACTTGAGAAAACAAGAAGACCAATCAAACTTGCAAAAGCTACTGCAATGATCAGAGAAGAGGGAATTTTTCCTATCGAAGGTGTGTTTGTTTGCTTGCTGTAACGACCTTCTGCAAGAATATACAAGGATAACTATCTCATTTGCAGCAGTTAATATTTGTGTGATGCATATGAAGATACTAAAATATTCCACTCTTTCGAGTAACTATAACATTCCTACCTTGAATACAGTTCAATTTCAAGCCATCCCATTGAAAGTGCACGTTACAAAGGCACTTTTTCTTTCCATCTCCTGTTAAATCGCACGTCGAATTTGGCCAATCTTTGCAATCTATATAAGAAGAGCAAGTTGGCTCGGGTGGTGGCTCCCAACTCATCTCTACTTCACCTCCACTGGTCAATGATGCATCAGAACTACAGTTCCCCAAATCTGCATTATACCACCTAATCACATGAAATGGTGAAGACTGATTGAGCTGTAAAAAAATTCCATTTGCAGTCATGGCTTTGCAACTATCTCCATCCTTGGTTTGAATGAAGAACTTGTGCATTTCTGGATTGATTCTGGTGACTCTGTAGGTTCCACCTGGTACCTGGAAGCTAAGTGGTCTTGTGGAAATATTTCAGTAGAAATTGAAATATCTGGGATTTCCACAGTTAGGTTCAGTGCTAAGGGGATAGGAAATCATATTTGTGCTACAAGTCCCACAATTTCTCGAACTTAAATCTGCAAAAGTAAAATTTAAGAGCTCCAACCATTAAATTAATTCGAAATTTAAACTCGTTCTATAGGCAAAAAGATTTACCTATATCAGAGAATGAAATGCGCACGTTGAGGTCACGGCCACCATCAAACTCCTCTTCAAGGTCACTGAGATCTTCCAACCAAATCCAGCAGGTGGCAAAACCAGATTCTCCCTGCTGCTTCATTTCAGCTTCTTGATATGAAAAGGCCTGGCATTGGCAGTTGTTGAGGAACTCGGTTTTGCACTCCAATTCATTTTTGACCTTGAACTGAGAATCTGGGTTTCCTACTTTCATCATTTTTAAGTTCAAGAATGAGTCACTTGCAGGATTATCATTACATAATGGCAATCTTCTAATACATCCTCCTGAATAGTCTCCAGAATTCCGATACTCCGGGGAAATAGGTTGGAACCCAGGTAAACACTTGCATACTACTTCATAATTACTATTGCAGCTGTCAAAATTTCCACAAGCATTGTATAGACTACGCCTTGTTCTTGGCACTGCCCAAAACAATGTCCAAATCTTACTAGTATATGTCACGACCCCGTTTCGGATCGCGAGGATCCTAAGATGTGGGAGATGCTATTGGCGACTGGCACCCGTAAAACTCAGTATCACATGTATAATCTATAGCCATCAATTTATTATTTATTTTACTTAATTACCATTTATTTTGTCATTCTGTAATTTTTTCTGTAATCTAGTGCAGTAGACTGTAACAATCATTATAACATGTCATAATATTATCATATACTATAAAATATCATCACATACATATACATTTTCATATCCTACTAACTCATACATACCCCATGGAGCAGTTAGAACATGAACACCAAAATACAAAATATATAATATTTACATGAAATGACAGTAAGCAGAAATCTTCAGATGTCTGAAGATGAGATTCTACAATCTACTACTCTCCTGAAATGGTTAAACAGAGAAAATGGTGAGTATATAAGATACTCAGTGAATCTATATGCATCGCAAATCAAATAAGATGGGTCAATAATACATAATAATAAAGGAGCAATGGAAACAATGTCAATCATGATAGGTTACAAAAACAACATCAGAAACTGACAGGAATATCAATGGTCATATCAATGGCATGGAATCATATGGTAAGACAGATATAGGGCCCTGAAACACGTAGACTATGTGTAATCACATAGTCGATCTCATATCAAGTAAGCATAAGACTGATCAGGTCTTATGGTCTGGACCAATAACCCTTTCCAACTAGGGCATTAATATCAATGTGCACATTGCCGACAGTATGTACCCACTACCCTGTCGGAGCGGTAGCTTTGTCAAACTACATTTAGGTCAATACAAGTGAATATTATATCAATAGACACCATTATGCAACAATGGTATCATCAATGACAATAAGCTTAATATCTGTCACGACCCACTCTCGCGAGCCGCGACAGTCCTAGGGCACGGGAAATGCCAATGGCGACCGGCACCCGTAGAACCCAATATCAGACATATCAATCCTATCAATACCATGTATACATGTATACAATCTCTATTCATTCATTATCAATCACAACCTGTCATATATTCTCAATTAACTGTATTAACAATACCCACAGGATCATATCACTCATAACATATATTTTTCCATATCATAGTATCATCATTTGGATACATGTTCATTTCCTAGCTAACCCGTACATACCCATGGAGCAGCTAGATTATGAACACCAAAATACAATTGATATACAAAATAAGTATCTGGAATGTACATCA
>CANXYC010806318.1:0-18666 GCA_948193065.1 Aleurites moluccanus
TTTTTGAGAAAAAAAAAATATATGCCATAAAATGATTAAATGAAATGAAGCATGCTATTTGGGTTCTTCGTGGTACTGGTATGGAAACTATTCCCGTGCCCTAGGACCGTCATAGCCCTATAGTGTGGGTTGTGACAATATCAAACAATTCCTTTAACCTTTTCATAATTGGCCTTCTATGAATTGCTATATGTGATAAGCTACCCATTGACCTACGGCTCAAAGCATCTGCAAATATTTGCTTTCCTCGGATGATGAAGAATCTGACAATCATAATCTTTTACCAATTCCATCTATCTTCTTTGTCGTAAATTTAAATCTTTATCTTGTAGAATGTACTGAAGACTTTTATAATCCGTATAGATCTCACACCTTTCACCATATAAATAGTGTCTCCATATTTTCAAGGCAAAAACCATAGCAGCCATTTCCAAATCATGGGTGGGGTAATTCAACTCATGTCTCTTCAACTGTCGGGAAGCATAAGTAATTACTTTCCCGTTATGCATCAACACACAACCCAAACCCACTTGGGAAACATCACAATACACATAAAATCCACCAATTCCAGATAGTAATGCAAGTACCAGAGTAGTAGTGAGACATGTCTTGAGTTTCTGAAAACTGCCCTCACAATCATCGTCCTATTGGAATTTAATTTGTTTCCTATTCAACTTGGTTAGCGGTGCAACTATCTTGTAGAAATCTTTGACAAATTTCCTATAGTATCCCGCCATTCCAAGGAAACTCTGGATTTTTGTAACAATCTTTGGTCAAAGCCAATTTGCAACCGCTTCCACTTTCTTAGAATCCACTTTAATCCCATCTTTACCAATGATATGTCTTAAGAAACACACTTCATCTAACCATAACTCACATTTTGATAACTTGGCATACAGTCTGTGTTCCCTCAATGTCTGTAATACAATCCTTAGGAGTTTTTCATATTTTTTTCGACTCTTAGAATAGACAAGTATATCATCTATGAACATGAAATCTATCCAAGAAAGGTTTAAACACTCGATTCATTAGATCCATAAATGCAGCAGGGGCATTAGTCAGCTTGAATGGTAGCACTAAGAACTCATAATGCCCATATCTGGTTCAGAAAGCTGTCTTCGGTAAATCCTCTTTCTGAATTCTCAATTGATGGTAGCCTAATCGAAGATCAATCTTAGAAAAATGGCTAACTCTCTACAACTGATCAAAGAGATCATTGATTCTAGGCAATGGATATTTATTTTTCACAGTCACTTTATTCAACTGCTTATAGTCAATACACATATGGAGTGTTCCATCCTTCTTCTTTACAAATAAAATAGGTGCTCCCAACGTTGAACTACTAGGTTGAATAAATCCTTTATCCAACAATTCCTGCAACTTCACTTTCAGCTCTTTCAACTCAGTAGGTGCCATTCGATATGGCGGAATAGAAATTGGATCAGTCCTCGGATATACATCAATTTCAAAATCAATTTCTCGCTCTGGTGATAATCCAAACAAGTCTTCAGGAAACACATCTGGGAACTCATTACTATTTGAATCTGATCAATCATTCATCCGAGTATCAACTACACTATCTAAGTATCTTTGGCATCCCTTCCTCTGAAGTCTCTTTACTATAGTAGTAGAAATTATGTAGGCTAAACTGCTTTCCTTTTCACCTTGAAACACAAAGACTGGCTGCCCTTTAACTCTAAGCTTAACCTACTTCCTAAAACAATCAATGGTAACATGATGTCATGACAACCAATCCATTCTCAAAATCACATCCATTCCTAAAATCACATCCATTTCCAGCACAGGAATTTTGTCAAGGTCATGAAAAATTCTCTTCCATTAATCTTGACTATACAACCACTATACTCATGATCCACCATTACTATTCTACCTAAGGGGTTAGAAACTTCTAAGCATGATTTCATAACTCTATTATCATTTCCCAATTTCTTTGCAAAGGATGAAGACACAAAGGAATGTGTAGTGCTCGAATTAAAAAGTACATTAGCTAACTTATGCTGAATAAAACTGTACCTCCCATAGTGGTGTTTGATAATCGGGCCTCCTACTGATTGAGGGAAAACACTTTGCCCTGTCCTCTGGTAGCTGGTGACTGAGATGAGCTCTGTGCTGGACCCTATCCTCTACCTCTTCCTATAAGTGCTCTGGAAGTTCCTTGATTCCGTTGAACAATAGGCTATGAAACTGATGATGCTCCCTGCTGAGCTCCGATGATGGGGCAATCTTTAATAAAATGGCCATGCTGACCACACTTCAAGCAAGTTCTTATCTCCCGTCTACAGACACCGAGATGTCTCCTGCCACACCTAGTGCAAGTAGGTATAGCCTATGCTGATTGATATGCTCTAGATACATTAATAGATGCTCTCGGAGCTAATGAAGCTTCCTTGGATCGAGACTATCCTCTACCAGTACTAATAAATAGCTGGATCTGTGGAGGTCTGAAACTACTCTCAGTAGGTCTGGACTGAGTACTTTGCCCCCCAATCCTCCCCTGAATTCTCTAGCCTTTGTTACCACCCTTTCTTACTTGTTCCCTCTTTGCTCTTTCATTTTTGTATTTCAATTCCATCTGGGTAGCCTTATCAATCAACTTTGTCAAGGAAGTGAACTCTCCAGCCAATAAGGCATTATGCAAGGATGCATGTAATCCCCTCCTAAAATGGCTAATCTTTGTGTCCTCATTTGGAACAATCTTCCTTGCATACTTCGCCAATCTTTGAAACTCATTAGCATTCTCTTGCACACTCATACTCCTATGCTATAGTCTCTCAAACTGAACCATTCTTCTATCTTTCTCTCCCTCTATAAGAAACTCATCCATCAATAATTGCTTGAATTCTTCCCAACTCGGAGGATTATCACCATACAACCAAGTCCATGCTTTATTCTTTAGTAATAACCCAATTAACTCAATAGCTTGAGCATAGGAGCAGGGTAATCGTATTACAATTTTCTCTACTTGCTTCAAGAAATCACTAGGCTCGTCTCCCTGCTCACCTTTGAATTCAGGCAGTCCCAGCTTCAGAAAATTGAACATAGAAATATCACCCTCATTAATATCTTTATAAGCCTCACATCTAATCATAAAGCTCAAATGAGGTACCATATGTGGAAGATGAACAAGCACTCGTGACAGTGCTGGAACTGGTGCTGGTGCAGGTTCCTGTTTTTTTTTTTTCTTAATTCTTCTATCTGTCTTCTCAACTCTTCATTTTCTTTCATTAACCGCTCATTTACTAATCCCACATTTTCATTTATTTCTTCTCCTTCCACATCCACTCTTCTTCTCACCCTGTTTAATCGGCTCCTATCGAGCAACCCCCCGACCTCTGCCTCCTCCTCTAAGACGTCCTCTCGGTGGCATTTACTATAAAAAAATAAGGAATATTTATTAGTTAACGATACGCAGATAACACAAATAATAGACAATTGACGATACATGAATTCATATTGCTCCATGGTTCACTTACATTTTATGATACTTATTCTTAATTAATTATTTTTAATTTTAATCTTTGCTCTGATACTAATTTTGTCACATCCCCCACTTCAAGAGATATGACAGTGTTAGGGATTGGGAAGGCGTAAGGCCACCTAAACTCATAAATCCCCAATTAACAATTTTTTAGAAATTTTGCCGTAGTTTCCTTTGTTTTTCCAATAATTAACTAGGACCAATGTCCCTCTCTTCATTAAATTCTAACAACACAACAGGAAGAAGAAATACACCTCTAATATTTCCATTCTTATACCCACATTTTCAAATGAAAATTTCATTCTCAACACTTCATTAATTTCCAAATCATCATTCATCATTTTCATCATAGATATTTCATAAATTATTTCATTACATATGTGTTCATATACTTATGTCATTATTTATCATCATTTGCATAACATTTAATTTTTACATATATCAAAATATCAGTTAACCAATTTACAAACCATAAAGCATCTATGAAACAAAATATCGAATATTAGAGACAATACATAAATATGTATGGTCCATAGCTGAAGAAGACGAAGCTGAAACCGTACCTATCTACATATCCCCTGAAAAATAAACAACTACTAAAAGAATGAGATATAATCTCAGTGAGTCGTATATATGTCACTTCACTTATAAGCAACAATAAAGAGTAATAAATTAATATAGTCATTGGAAATGTATACTAATTTGAATATGCGTAAGGTATATAATCAAGAATTTTGGTTAGGGTTACAATACAATATTTAAGGTAAGGTATTCAACATAAGAAGGTGTCAATAAGTGGTTCACTTTATAATCTCTGTATAAAAGCAGAGGTTACAGTTGGTAGCATGCTTATCACTCATAGAATTGATCAAACTGTATGGCTAAAAACACCGCTTCCAATTAGGTCCATTGTAAAAGTATCACTGTGCACAATGCCTGATGAAATTGTTATTCTACTCCATCAGATGAGTAGGCCTGTCATTTATAGTATCAAATTAGGTTTCAATTCAAGGTTTACAATTGCAATGGATCAAAGATTCAATATGAATTTCAATATATTCAATGAATATATTAAAAGATTTAATGAACAATTTGAAGCAATAGTAAAACAATGAAGGTTATTGTAGCACCCAAGATTTTGATTTACATGGTTGCATGAGGTTATTGATAGTCTTATGGTTATAGATTGTATTGATTGGTTGTTATAGAATTGTTTCTTTGCCATAGATATTGTTTAGAGTGTATTAGTTTATCTTAGAGTTGTTTTGTTGAGTGATAGAATGGATTTGAGAAGTGATTACCTTGATGAGGATGAACCTTTATCTTTCATGGGCGTGAACTCTTATCACAACCATGAATTTTCTTTTTTTCATAGGCTTGAACTCTTATCACAGCCGTGAATTTACTTTCGGTCTAAATATATAAATATGAGAAATTGACTTTTGCTTGTTCACGAGCATGAAGTTATCATTCACGAGCATGAATTTATCCTTCACGGGTATGAAACTTCGGCTCTATATATATAAGTCATTTTTAGATTTTTGAAAATCAAAAACCACAAATTTCTTCTTCTTCTTCTTCTCATTTCTTCCCCATTGCTTAACTAACCTTTCCTATTGCTCTTTGATCACCCAAACAACCATTTTCTTCAAGAATTCTTCATGGGAAACATATTTTAAGGCATCAAATCACTTCAAGGACTTCTCATCTCAATAAATCTCTTTTTAGGATTTTGAAGGTAAATCCTAAATCTTTACTTTTATGGTTGATTATGGGTTATGGCA
The DNA here is from genome assembly GCA_948193065.1 of Aleurites moluccanus. NCBI lineage: Eukaryota > Viridiplantae > Streptophyta > Magnoliopsida > Malpighiales > Euphorbiaceae > Aleurites > Aleurites moluccanus. The sequence continues at coordinate 5,284 of CANXYC010806318.1, forward strand.
TTATTAGATTAGTTGTTTATAAGCTATAGGTAGTCTTTAATGAGCATTTACTGCCATTGATTATGGTTGATATGGGAGTTCTGAGATTTAATGGCTTTAGGAAGGAAACCTTAATTGACCCATTTTTTTGGGAATTTATTGTTTTAGGCTTGGTAAACCTGATGACTTAAGGATTATTGATTATGGTGATAGTTGAGCTATTTGCTTTGGATTGAGGTAAGTTATGGGATAATTTTTTCTTTGTTATGAAATCCACACTTGTTAATATTGTTCTTGAATGAAGTTCAGTCATTGTTCTTGGACTAAATTTCATATTAAATATTATTATTTTGATATTGTAATATCATTGGGCCTTAAGGCATCATTGAAATGTATTACCTTTGAAATACCATTTGGGTCATATGCAATTATTGAAACCTATTGAATATTATTAATGATATTGATAATGTGAGGTCTCTAGACCCACCCATTGTTCCTTGTATCGATTGTATAGCTATTGATGATTTAGAACGCCCTTCCAATGAGGGAGAAATCATTGGATTGTGTGCACTAGTGACCTAGCTGATAAGGTCAAATTGTATCAGTGTCTTCACCTAGGGGAGGTCTATCAGCCCTGGGACGTATGTAAGTATACGTATGGTATGAGATCGTAGTATCTTGATGGATGGATGGTATGGATTTGACGGTTGTTCTATCGTCACATTGATGGGTGCCATTTCTTTGTAGGCATGTAAATATCATTAAATATATTCTTATTATTTATAAACCATTGTTACTATTGTTATATATATATATATATATATATATATATATATATATATATATATCTTTCTTTCTATTATGGATTTCAGGTACTAGAGAACCTGTTGACAGGATAGACATAGCTTCTTGATTATTTTTCTCTCTAAGAAGCTAATGTATTGACTTGATAATTATATAATATTTTGCATTATTTTGGGAATACTAATTATAATGGCTCTATAGATTCAATCATATTAAAATTGAGATATGATTGAGCTTATTAGTAATCCTTGTTCCTTATTAATGATGGTATTTTATCTTTAAATTGATAAGGAACAAATGATATTGTATTGATGAATTATCTATCTATTGGTTATAGATTATTATTGATGATTGTTGATCCAGATTGTGTTCTACGGATTTATGGTGGCCTTAAGCCTACCCTTGCCTTAGGACCGTCACACTTTTGATTTTGGGGTATGACAGTTATATAATGATTTAGCTATTAAAGGTATCAAGCAATGAAACATTAACAATTTTAATTGGATTCAATTTTAAGCGAAATAACATATACATTACTCACCTTTCTAACTCTAGCTCCAAGGTACCCAACACTTCACTTTTCACACTAACAATAGGAATGATCTCCTACTTTATCTTCCTGTCTTTTATCCTTTGTAGCTATAAGCCAATTAAAATATTTTAGTACTCAATTTATCTTAATTTTATGTAATAGGAATTAAATTGTAACTATTCTTATCAAAATCTAAAACTTGATTTCTGACAGCCTAGGTTCCATTATTAGTATCTCTAATTATCCTTGTCCAATTACTTCAATTTATTCTTATAATTAAACTAGAAATATGAGGGTTTAACATACTAAAATTTAGATTTTTCTAAGCACTACACAAATTATGGTGAATTTCCTAAATCTGCCCAGTATCTTGAAATTTATCATGTAAATTTTACCTGAGCAACCTCTACTATTTTATTAATAACTCAACGTGTAGATATCTAAATATTGTTTTGTTAAATTTAAATAAGACATAGGGAATATTTTTAATGTTTTGAGTTTTCTCTGACTTTGAACTTAAGGTCCTCAAAAATGCAAAACACAGTAGCATTTCTTAGTCTAAACCCTAACCCTAGCTAGCAATACTCAGTATCTCATATCTCTTTATACATCATGAATTTGACAAAACTTTCTTAAAGGAATATTTTCTATACTTGCATATCTACAACTTTCATGTTTTGTAGATTCTCAAAATCTAATTCTTAAGTTTTAAAAACTAGTCTCCAACTTTCTGTCATGATACATAAATATCAGAATTCCAAAAATTTACTTCTAACTTCTCTTTCTTTCACTACATAAGCTCTAATCTATCACTAAAAATTATAAAATTGAATTATAAAACTAGATAAGATTATTACCTCTTGAAGACTTCAAAGGAATTTCTTTAGCTTTTGGTAAGATTCCAACAAAATTGATGAAGAAGGGATAGTTAGCTGATGGAAAGCTTGTGAATTGAGGTGATGAAAAAATAATTTATGAAAGAAGATATGGAAATTTTTTTGAAGAAAACCCTCTCAAATTTTAGCCAAGCTATGGAGAAGATGGAAATAAAAAAATTTATTTTCTTTATATTTATTTATATAAATCTATAACCAATTTGAATTTTAGGAAAAAAAAAAAATTAAAGAAGAAGAGATGGAAATGAATAAAGCCTAAATGTTAGTTAAGATAAATTAAAGAAAATAAAAAAAAAAATAACTCCCAATTGTCTTGGTGGAGTGCCCGACCACCTAGCCCCATTTCATAATTATTTTTTAATTAATTAATCAAATTAACTTTTTAATTTATCTCTCACAATTTACCAAATTATCATTTTTCATTTCTTGTTCTTCTATTCATTACCTAAGCATTTAAATTTTACTAATTCCACTCAATTTGTAATACTCTATAAATTTCTAACTCACATGCATGAATTTACTCTCAGTTTGTGGTTCATTAGCCTTGAAATGATGGAAAATAATTTTAGAGACACAGTTAGAGAGCGAACTTGTTACTTTTCAGGAAAGCGGCGGTGTCGGGAACACTGCCAAGAAATTAGCAGTCCGGTCAACAGAAGAATTTCTGAAGTTGACCTGGGGGTAAAAGATCACCATAATTTATGTGTAATTTTGCTAAAAAGAAAGAAGTGAAAATCATTTAGGAATACTGAAAAAGTAACTAATGACAAAATGATAAATATTTGGAAGTTTAAGGTGAATAGTAAAAATTGGTCGATCGGGGTTACAGAATGACTCTAGAACTATTTTTATAAATAAGTATAAATTAAAATAAGCCTATTAACTCCCCACTTTGAAATTCAATTCCTGGCAGAATTGACAGAATAAATTACAGAAGATTTTGGAGCAAAGTGTGATGGATGAAAGTTGGAGGAGTTAGTTGTAATTTTGCCATATGATTTTTCTATATTAACCAACACTCAGAATAAAATTTCATCTTCTTCTTCTTCTTAAAAAGAGGCCGAACCCCTTCCCCCATCATTCTTCTTCATTTCTTCACCAATTCCTTAGAAAATTAATAGAAAAGTTGAGTTTGAGTAGTGTGTTTTCAATTGCCATCATCAATTTGTAGAAAGAAGCAAAGGAATTCAAGGAAATAGGAAGAGAGAAATTTGGGTGGAACCTCCATTTAGTTAAGAAGTTTATTTGTTTGATTTTATTGATTAATTAAATGTTATTTAGGCTGAATTTGATGGATTTGGTGGTTAATTGCATCAATTGATGCTAATTGTTAGAAATCCCTAATTTACCTAGCTAATTTGAAGTTGTAAGAAAGGGTTTGATGATTTAGTGTTTGAATTTGTTAATTGATGTTAGAATTGGTTAATTGGATGTGAATAGGTGATTAATTGATGGTTTATTTGATGTAGAATTGAAGTTTGGATCAAAGTATTCTATTTGGTGCATTTGGGAAATTTCGGTGGAGAGCTTGTTTCCAAGGCTATTTGAAGCATTAGGTGAGTCTATAATGCATCAAATAACATGTCTAATTCATTGAATTGATGATTGGAATCCATCCTTGAAAACCCATTGCTGGCCGAACCCTATGTCACTATTCATTCCTTTGATTTTGCTTGGTTTTTGCCTTGAATTCCCATGCCAATTTCATCCATTTTGATATTGTTTATTTATGTTTCTTTGATGCTTATACCATTGTTGATAATGTAGCTTTGTGTTGATTGAATTGGGCAAGTCAATATTGCACCTAAACCTAACCTATTGGCTTGGCATTTTATGCCCACCATATGTTCGATGAAATGCCTAGTTCATTTGCCTTTGGCCTATTGCTTTGTATTCCATAGGTCTACCATTTGAATGCCATTGTCGCCAGCGACGTTGGCATGCCAATTGACCCGCTGATTTTCCTATCCCGAACCAACTTTTGTTTCATACCTTTGTTGTTTACCATACCGCTTATCGTTGATTATACACTATTTATTGCAATGTCATTTATTCAATTGCTATTTGATTTGAAAGATATTGATTATATTGATACTGATAATACCATTATTGCATAATGGTGTCTATTGACATGATATTCCTTTATATTGACCTAAATGTGGTTTGACAGAGCTGCCTCACCGACAGGGTAGTGGGTACATACTATCGGCAATATGCACATTGATATTGATGCCCTAGCTGGGAAGGGTTATTGGTCCTGGCCATAGGACTTGATCAGTCTTATGCCTACGTGTTTCAGGGCCCTATATCTGTCTTACCATATGATTCCATGAATTGATATGACCATTGTTATTCCTATTGATTTCTGATACGGATTCTATAAACTTACATGATTGATACTGTACCGTTATTCCTTATCATGTGTATATCATTGTTTCAACCTATATTTCATTGATGATGCATATATATTTACTGAGTATCATCTATACTCACCTTTTCATTGTTTAACCATTTTAGGAGAGGAGTAGGGTGCAGAATCCTATCATCTATCATCTGGTGATATCTGCAGATAGTCTGATGTATATTTCTAATTTTGTATTATTCTTTTGATGTTCATTATCTAGCTGCTCCATAGGATATGTATGAGTTAGCTAGGAGATGAACATGTATATATGTTGCTGATGTTATTACGAGATATTTGATGATATATGGGTTATATGATGATATTGTGGTATGATATATGACTGTTACAGCCAATTGCAGAAATTTATAGAATAAATTATAGAATAACATAATGAATGACAACTAATTAATATGGATATTTCATTGTGGTTTATAGATTATGTATGTGATACTAGGTTCTACGGGTGCGGGTCGCTATTGGCATCTCCTGTGCCCTAGGACCATCGCGATCCGAAAATGGATCGTGACAAAGATGGTATTGGAGCTCTAGGTTTATAGACTATGAATTTAGGTTACTGATGAATAATACCCGAATTACAGAGAAATAGTGACTAAGTACAAAATGGGATAGAATTAAGAATACCATAGAGCATAGGATTTCCTTTGTCGTGCTTTGCTGTTATCATCTGTTATATGTTATTATTCTGCGATTTTGTCATATTCTGAGACTATTTCCATTTTTTTTGACATATTACAGAGATGTCTGACGATAGAGACAGAGATACCAAGGAGGTAGAGGTAGCCTCCAATGGGTCATTAGTTAGGGAGATTGCAGTATTAGAGGGTCCATCTAGATCTCGACGGACTACAAAAGATACAGGGGCGATGATCCCTGGAGAGTAGAGATGATGAGGGGGATGATGGAGTTACGCAGGGAATTGGTTGATTTAAGACGGGAGAGACAACAGGTACCTCCACCACCAGCACCTGTAGTAGTGCCTCCACTTGTAGTACCAGATGCAGTTCCAGTGGCACCGACTCCTGTGCAGCCAGTTGGGGCTCAGAGGGAGCCAGTTGTACAGGGCGGCCGAGGAGTGATTGAGGAGGGAGGAGTATCGATGTTTAGCTTCCTAAAGCTAAACCTACTTGAGTTCAGGGGAGATAGAGGCACGGATCCAGTAGATTTTCTTGAGGAGGTAGAGAAGGTAGTGAAGAGACTACCATGTTCAGAGTTAAGGGCAGTGGAGTTGTTTGGGCTATTGCTTAAGGGTAAGGCATGGACCTAGTTCTCGAGGAGGATGGAACCCAGGCTTTATGGTGAGCACCCACCTATATGGGCAGAGTTTAGACAGGGTCTTATTGACGAGTTCATTACAGAAGGGGAGAAGACCCGTAACTTGATTCGTTTTAAGCAGATTGAGCAGGGGGACAGATCTGTGGAGGAGTATGCAAAGGAGTTTATTTGGTTGAGTAGATATGCTACTCATATTGTACCTACGGAGGCTGATTTGATTAGTAGGTTTCGGAGGGGTCTTCATACTGCACTCCATAATGCTTTGTTGGCTATAAAGTTCACTTCATTGACTACAGTGATTGACAAAGCTACACAAATGGAGAAGAATTAGAAGACTGAGAGGGCAAAGAGGGACTAAAAGAGAAAAAGGGGTCCCAGATCACAAGTTAGGAGGGGGAAGAGCATCTCCCAGCCTAGACAGGTAGAGTCAGTGCCACGATTTGAGCAGAGATTATCAGATGGTAGTCAGAGGAGGAGATTACAGAGTAGGGGGCCACCAGTTGTACAGTCTACACCTGCTTATTCTCAGGGTTCTTCGAGGCCAGCTACACAGGCACCTAGTATTCCTATTTGTGGTTTTTGTGGTCGGAGACACAGAGGGGAGTGCCGATATCAGTTAGGTGCCTGTCTGAAGTATGGATAGTAGGGTCACTTTATTAACAAATGTCCTTTATGGGGTGAGCAACAGCAACCATCTGTCTCAGTTTCTCAGCCAGTGATTCAGGCTAGACAGAATATGGGTAGAGATGCTACAAGCAGAGGTAAAGGCAAGGGAGGACAGGCTCCAGCTGGTAGGGGGCCAGGGCAGAGTGTTTGCAGTCAACACCCAGGATGCCCAGAGATCTGACAATGTGGTTACAGGTACTATCTTGATTCAGAATGAGATTGTTGATGCCTTATTCAATTCTGGTGCTACTCATTCTTTTATGTCACCATATTTTGCACCTAAATTGAATAAGGAAAGGAGATTATTATATGTGCCATTGATGATTGCTACTCCTAGGGGTGATAGTGTGGATGTTGATTATTATTACCCTGATTGCATTATTGAGATTGATGATCATATCTTACGTGATGATTTGATTGAGTTGCTTGTACTAGAGTTAGACGTTATCTTGGGTATGGATTGGTTGACGAGGCACTAGGTAGTTATATACTGTTATCAGAAGAGAGTTAGATTTCAGTCTGATGGGCAGCTAGAGTTTGAGTTTCAGGGTGATATTCGGGAGTTCGGAGTTAACCTAATTTCTGCTATCCAGGCTAGGAGGATGATTGGGAAAGGTTGTTCAGCCTATTTGGTACATGTAGTGGATGTACAGAGATATTCCGTACAGTTGGATCATATGCCGGTAGTTCAGGAGTTTCCTGATGTATTTCCTAAGGAGTTCCCAGGATTGCCCACTGATAGGGAGATTGAGTTTGAGATAGAGGTGCATGCAGGCATAGACCTTATATCTATTCCACCATACAGAATGGCTCCAACAGAACTGAAGGAATTGAAGATACAGTTACAGGAGCTATTAGATAGAGAGTTCATCAGACCGAGTAGTTCTCCTTGGGGTGCACCGGTACTGTTTGTAAGGAAGAAAGATGGCTCATTGAGGATGTGTATAGACTACAGACAGTTGAACAAAGTCACATTGAAGAACAAATATCCGTTGCCATGGATAAATGACTTATTTGATCAGCTACAGGGGGCTAGCCATTTTTCAAAGATAGATATGAGGTATGGGTATCATCAATTGAAGATTTATCAGAGTGATATACCTAAGACTGCTTTCAGGACCCGATATGGACATTATGAGTTTTTGGTGTTGCCATTCGGGTTGACCAATGCACCTGCTGCTTTTGTGGATTTGATGAACAAGGTGTTCAGGTCATATTTGGATAAGTTTGTCATTGTATTCATTGATGACATACTTATCTATTCTAAAAGTGAGGAAAAGCATGTGGAGCATTTGAGGATTGTATTGCAGACACTTCGGGAGCATCAGTTGTATGCTAAGCTATCTAAGTGTCAGTTCTAGTTAACCGAAGTGTGTTTCCACAGTCATATGATTTTTAAGGATGGGATTAAGGTGGATCCTCAGAAGATAGAAGCGGTTACTAATTGGCCTTAGCCTACCAGTGTTTCAGAGGTTCGCAGTTTTCTGGGTATGGCTGGTTATTATAGGAGGTTTGTGAAGGATTTCTCCTGAATTGCAGCTCCTTTGACTAGATTGATGAGGAAAAAGGAGCAATATGTATGGACAGATGAGTGTGATCGTAGTTTTCAGACATTGAAATATTGCCTTATCATTGCTCCAGTATTGGCATTACCAATTAAGGGAGAGAAATTCACAGTGTATTGTGATGCTTCACGGATTGGGCTGGGTTGTGTATTGATGCAGATGGGTAGGATAATTGCTTATGCTTCTCATCAGTTAAAGAAGTATGAAGCAAACTATCCGACTCATGATCTAGAGATGGCAGTTGTGATTTTTGCCTTGAAGATTTGGAGACATTACTTGTATGGATCGAAATGTGAGATATATACTGATCATAAGAGTCTACACTATATATTTCAGCAGAAGAATCTGAATCTTAGGCAGTGCAAATGGGTAGAGCTTCTTAAAGATTATGATTTTGAAATCCTTTATCACCCGGGAAAGGCCAATGTAGTGGCTGATGCTTTGAGCAGGAAATCGATGGGTAGTTTAGCTCATATTATGATTGGCAGGAGGCCATTGATTCAAGATATGAGAGAATTGGCAGATATAGGAGTAGAGTTAGAGTCAGGATCCCAGGATTAGAACCAGGCTCTGATAGCCCAATTTCGGGTGAAGTCACTGTTGATTGATGATATAAAAATGGCTCAGGACATGGATCCTTATCTATTGAAGCTCAAGGGAGAGGTACAGAATATGAGGATAACAGAGTTCACAGTAGAGGATGGGGTACTGAGATGTGGGAAGTGCATATATGTACCGGATTTTGATGGGCTACGAAATCGGATTATGAGAGAGGCTCACTATTCTGCATACAGTGTACATCCAGGGATTACCAAGATGTACCATGATTTGAGAGATGTGTATTGGTGGTTTGGGATGAAGAGAGATGTAGCTCAGTTTGTATCTAAATGCTTAGCCTGTCAGCAGGTTAAGTTCAAGCATCAGAAGCCATCAGGACTACTTCAGGAGATAGAGTTGCCAGAGTGGATATGGGAACAGGTGACTATGGATTTTATAGTTGGTCTACCGAGGAATTTGAGGGGTTATGATTCTATATGGGTGATTGTTGATCGTTTAACAAAGTCTACTCATTTTATGGAGGTTAAGACCAGCTACACGGCAGTTTAGTACGCATAGTTATATGTGGATAAGATTGTGTAACTTCATGGAGTTCCATAGATGATCATATCAGACAGGGGTAAACAGTTCACTACTCGGTTCTAGCAGAAGTTTCAGAAGGCTATAGGTACCCAGTTACGGTTCAATACTGCTTTCCATCTATACACTGATGGACAGTCAGAGAGGACGATCCAGACTTTAGAAGATATGCTCATATTATGTGTTCTGGATTTCAAAGGTAACTAGGATTATTATCTGCCATTGATAGAGTTCTCCTATAACAACAGTTATCACTCTTCTATTAGTATGGCTCCATTTGAAGCACTATATGGTAGGAAATGTACATCTCCAGTGTGTTGGGTGGAGCTAGGGGAGAAGCAGCTAGAGGGGCCAGAGTTGATCAGAGAGACTATAGAAAAGGTTCCTATGATCAGAGAGCGGATGAGGACTGCCTTCAGTAGGTAGAAGAGTTATGCTGATCCGAAGAGGAAGGATGTACATTTTGCAGTTGGTGATCATGTCTTCCTTAAGGTCTCATTGATGAGAGATGTTATGAGATTTGGGAAGGGGGTAAGTTATCACCAAAGTTTATAGGCCCATTTGAGATGCTTGAGAAGATAGGTAATGTGGCCTATAGATTGGCTCTTCCACCTAGTATGAGCCACGTACATCCGATTTTCCATATATCTATGCTGCGGAAGTATGTGTCCAATCCATCGCACATATTGGAGGTTCAGGATGTGGATCTCAGTGATGACTTGTCTTATGAGGAGCTACTTGTGGAAATTGTTGATCGACAGGTCAGGCAGATTCGGAATAAGGAGATCTCGATGGTCAAAGTGCTTTGGAGGAATCAGTCCATAGAGGAGTGTACTTGGGAGAGTGAGCAGGAGTTGAGGAGCAGATATCCATTCCTGTTCCAGCAGTGAGGTATGTTTTATTTAAATTCGAGAATAAATTTATTTATAGGGGGGAGAATGTAATACCCTATAAATTCCTAACTCACATGCATGAATTAACTCTCAATTTGTGGTTCATTAGTCTTGAAATGATGGGAAATAATTTTAGAGACACGGTTAGAAAGCGAACTTGTTACTTTTTCGGAAAGTTGCGGTGTCGGGAACACTGCCGAGAAATTAGCAGTCCAGTCAACGGAAGAATTTCTGAAGTTGACCTAGGAGTAAAAGATCACCATAATTTATGTGTAATTTTGGTAAAAATAAAGAAGTGAAAAATATTTAGGAACACTGAAAAAGTAACTAATGACAAAATGGTAAATATATAGAAGTTTAATGTGAATAATGGAAATTGGTCGGTCGGGGTTACAGAATTACTCCAAAACTATTTTTATAAATAAGTATAAATTAAAATAAGCCTATTAACTTCCCACTTTGAAATTCAATTCCTGACATAATTGACAGAATAAATTACAGAAAATTTTGGACCAAAATGTGATGGATGAAAGTTGGAGGAGTTAGTTGTAATTTTGCCATATGATTTATCTATATTAACTAACACTTAGAACAAAATATCTTCTTCTTCTTCTTCTTACAAAGAGGCCGAACCCCTTCCCCCATCCTTCTTCTTCATTTCTTCACTAATACCTTAGAAAATTAATAGAAAAGTTGAGTTTAAGTAGTGTTTTATCAATAGCCATCATCAATTTGTAGAAAGAAGCAAAGGAATTCAAGGAAATAGGAAGAGAGAAATTCGGGTGGAACCTCCATTCTAGGTAAGAAGTTTATTTATTTGATTTTATTGATTAATTAGATGTTATTTAAGTTGAATTTGATGGGTTTGGTGATTAATTGCATCAATTGATGCTAATTGTTAGAAATCCCTAATTTACCTAGCTAATTTGAAGTTGTAAGAAAGGGTTTGATGATTTAGTGTTTGAATTTGTTAATTGATATTAGAATTGGTTAATTGGATGTGAATAGGTGATTAATTGATTTTTTATTTGATGTAGAATTGAAGTTTGGATCAAAGTATTCTATTTGGTGCATTTGGAAAATTTCGGTGGAGAGCTTATTTTCAAGGCTATTTGAAGCATTAGGTGAGTCTCTAATGCATCAAATAACATGCCTAATTGATTGAATTGATGATTGGAATCCATCCTTGAAAATCCATTGTTGGCCGAACCCTATGTCACTATTCACTCCTTTGATTTTGCTTGGTTTTTTCCTTGAATTGCCATGCCAATTTGATCCATTTTGATATTGAATATTTATGTTTCTTTGATGCCTATACTATTGTTGATAATGTAGCTTTGTGTTGATTGAATTGGGTAAGTCAACTTAAACCTAACCTATTGGCTTGCCATTGTATGCCCACCACATGTTCGATGAAATGCCTAGTTCATTTGCCTTTGACCTATTGCTTTGTATTCCATAGGCCTACCATTTAAATGCCATTGTTGCCAGCAACGTTGGCATGCCAATTGACCCGCCAATTTTCCTATCCCAAACCAACTTTTGTTCCATACCTTTGTTGTTTACCATATCGCTTATCGTTGATTATACACTGTTTATTGCAATGTCATTTGTTCAATTGATATTTGATTTGAAAGATATTGATTATATTGACAGTGATGATACCATTATTGCATAATGGTGTCTATTGACATGTTATTCCTTTATATTGACCTAAATATAGTTTGACAGAGCTGCCTCACCGACAAGGTAGTGGGTACATACTGTCGGCAATGTGCACATTGATATTGATGCCCTAGCTGGGAAGGATTATTGGTCCCGGCCATAGGACCTGATCAGTCTTATGCCTATGTGATATGTGATCGACTGTGTGATTACGCATAGTCTATGTGTTTCAGGGCCCTATATCTGTCTTACCGTATGATTCCATAAATTGATATGACCATTGTTATTCCTATTGATTTCTGATTCAGATTCTGTAAACTTACACGATTGATACTGTACCGTTATTCCTTATCATGTGTATATGTCATGACCCGATTTCCCGGACTGCGACGGTCCTAGGGTACGGGAAAAGCCAATGGTGACCGGTACTCATAGAGCCCAGTATCATTACACAATCTATCAACCCCAATATAAATATAATCATTTAATATAACTACCATTGATTATACAATTCTATTATTCATTCTGTTATTCTGTCAATCATTCTGCAGTTGGTTGTATCATTCACATATCTCATCATAAACCATCATATAACTCAAAATATAATTATCAATATATATTATATGTAATATAAATCTCCTAACTAACCCATACATATCCATGGAGCAGCTAAATAAAGAAATCTCTAATATAAATACAGAAATCCAGAATTTATACAAATAAACTGTAGCAAAATTCCATGAAAGACAGATGTCGGGATTCTGTAACTTACTTCTTTCCTGAAATGGGGTAAACAAATAAAAAGTGAGTATAGATGATACTCAGTGAATTTACATGCATCACAAAGAAATATAAGCTCAATAATGGTTTATACAGGATAGAAATCAATAACACAGTGTAAATCATAGGAATGACAGAATCAGTGTTAGTGAGAGTATGAAATAACAATGGTCATATACAAGTAGGGCAAACATCATAGTAAGACAGATAAAAGGGCCACGTACTTGTGGACTATGTATAATCTCATAGTCGGTCACATATCACATAATCATAAGACTGATCAGGTCCTATGGCTAGAACCATAAACCCTTCCCAGCTAGGGCATCAAAGTCAATGTGCATATTGCCGACAGTATATACCCACTATCTTGTCGGTGAGGTAGCTCTATCTACAACAATTAGGCAAATAGAAAGAAGCCACATATCAATAGATACCATTATGTAACAATGGTACCCTCATCGTCAATATGGTCAATATCAATCAAATCACATGAAATATGAATTAATGGCATAATGAATTACAACAATTAAGCAAGGATACTTGTTAGAATAAATAATAAAGATAAGGAGCAAGAGTTGGTTCGGTGGCCAAAATCGATAGGTCATTTGGCATACCATTATCGCTAACAATAATAGTATTCAATTGGTAGGCCTATGGCATGCAAACTACTAAGCCAATGACAAATAAATTAGGCAAATTATCAAACACAAGGTAACATACAATGGCAAGCCAATAGGTTAGGCTTCGGAGCAAAATTGACTTGCCCATT
>CANXYC010806761.1:0-11840 GCA_948193065.1 Aleurites moluccanus
AAGTATATAGTTAAAGTTCCATGGTACTGTATTTAGTTGGCATGTAATTATTATGTATGTTTGTTGCATTGAGTTGTATATAAAGTGTTTGGCTTGGAGTATAAGTTATTAATTATATATAGTTGATCATAATTGAGATTATGTTGAATATTGAATTATTGTTGAATTTGAGAAATTGTGGAGATCCAGAGGGATCTGTTTATTTGAGTTGTATGGAGATTGATTATTAAGTGTATTAATTGTGTTTTTAGCAGCAGGGCATGCTCCTTAAATAGAGGAGATGCTGCCCGATTTTGCTTGTATTGTTTAAGCTATATTAAGCTTATTTGTGTATGCATGCCATATAGTTTAATTGATGGGTTCTTCGTGGTATTGGTAGCATAAGCATCACCCGTACCCTAGGACCGTCATGGCTCCTAAGTTGGGCTGTGACACATAAGCAATCACTCTCTGAAGCTGCATCAAAACACATCCCAATCCAATTCGAGAAGCATCACAATACACTGTAAACTTCTCATCCTTTGATGGCAATATTAATTCTGGAGCACTAGTAAGGCAAGACTTCAAAGTCTAAAAACTGCTTCCACACTCATCGGTCCATAGATATCTCTCCTGCTTCTGAGTTAGCTTAGTCAATGGAGCAGCAATTCTGAAGAAATTCTTCACAAACCTCCTATAGTATCCTGCCAAACCAAGGAAACTGTGGATCTTTAAAACACTAAAAGGTTGAGGCCAATTGGCAACTGCTTTAACCTTCTAAGGATCTATGCCATCCTTACAAATCATATGACCAAGGAAGCACACTTCTGTTAGCTAGAACTGGCATTTAGACAACTTAGCATACAACTGATGCTCTCGAAGTGTCTGCAATACTATCCTTAGATGGTCTGCATGCTCCTCTTCACTCCTGGAATAGATAAGGATGTTATCAATGAACACTATGATAAACTTATCCAAGAATGGCCTAAACACCCTGTTCATCAAATCTATAAATGCAGCAGGTGCATTAGTCAATCCGAATGACAATACTAGAAACTCATAGGGGTTGTTTGGTTGGCCAACTAAACACCCCTAATTGTTGATTGCCAACATGCGCATCGCTGATTGGAAAAATTTATGTTGTTTGGTTGGCCAACTAAAAATGCTGATTATAACAAAATTTCTCTTCAATCGGAAAATCCCATAAGCAGCTATAAGCTGCTTTTAGCGATTGGCGATTTGGCAATCGCACTTTTACACCAATCTCACATTTAGCAATTGCTCTACCAAATACCCCCATAATGTCCATACCGAGTCCTGAAAGTAGTCTTGGGTACATCACCCTTCTTGATTCTCAATTGGTGATACCCAAATCTCAAGTCAATCTTAGAGAAATGACTGACACCCTGCAATTGATCAAACAGATCATCAATCCATGGTAATGGATATTTATTCTTCGCAGTCATCTTGTTCAGCTGTCTATAATCAATGCACATTCTCAGAGAGCCATCCTTCTTTTTCACAAACATTTCTGGAGCACTCCACGGAGAACTGTTCGATCTAATAAATCCTCTATCCAATAACTCCTGCAACTGCACCTTTAACTCTTTCAATTTTGCTGGTGCCATTCTGTACGGAGGAATGGATATCAGATCAGTGCCTCAATACACCTCAATCTCAAACTCTATCTCCCTATCTAGAGGCAATCCTGGCAATTCTTTAAGGAAAACATCAGAGAATTTCCTAACCACTGATATCTGATCAATATCTACATAAATCTTCTGCACATCAATCATATGGGCCAGGTATTCTAAACAACCTTTCCCTATCATCCTTCTAGCCTGGATAACAGAAACAAAACTAATTCTAAACTCTTGTTGATCACCCAGGAATTCAAATTCAAGCTGCCCCTCAGGCTGGAACTTAACACTCTTTCTATAATAATCAATAACTGCACGATGTGTTGTTAGCCAATCCATACCAAGGATTACATCTAGCTCTAACACAGACAGTTCAATCAAATCAGCACGCAGAATGTTATCATCTATCTCAATCATATAAGCAGGATAATAATAATCCACTTCTACACTCTCTCCTATAGGAGTTGCTATCACTAGAGGCACATTCAATAACTATTTATCTCTATTTAACTTAGGTGCAAACCATGGTGAAACAAATGAATGTGTAGCACCAGAGTCAAATAAAGCATCAACAATCTGATTATGTATCAAAATAGTACCTGTGACCACATTGCCAGATCATTATGCCTCCTGAGCTTTTACTGCAAATACTCACCCCTTGCCTCTGCCTGTTGGGGCCTGACTGCTGCTAGATGTTTGTCCTCTACCTCTGCCCCCTACCAAGAGCCTCTCTGGCACCATTCTGACTCATTTGAACAGTAGGTTGAGAAACTGTAGTAGATGGCTGTTGATCACCCCATAAGGGACATCAACTAATATAATGACCATGTTACCCATATTTCAAGCAAGCACCTAACTGTCGTCAACACTCCCTTCTGTGCCTTCTACCACAAAAATCACAGGCAGGCACAATGGGCATCTATGTAGCAAGTCTAAAAGAACCCTGAGAATAAGAAGGTGCAGACTGTATCGAAGTTCCTCTACTCTGTATCCTCCTCCTCTGACTGCCAGACGGAGGTCTCTGATCAAACCTAGGTACTGGCTCAATTTATCTAGGATGGGAGCTACTCTCACCCCTCATACTCTGTGATCCAAGTTCTCCCTTCCTCTTCTAATCTCTTTTCTATCTCTTTGACTTGTATTTCTCTTCCATCCGATTAGCTTTATCAATAATGGTAGTCAAAGATGTGAACTCAGTAGCCATAAGGGCATTATGCAATAAAGCATGCAAACCCCTCTTGAACCGGCTAATCAAGTCTGCCTCAGTAGGAGCAATCTGGGTAGTATACCTACTCAGTCTAATAAATTCCTCAGCATATTCCTCAACTGATTTGATACCCTACTTAAGCTACTCAAATAGTATCAAATTCCTAGTCTTTACCCCTTATGTCAGGAACTCATCAATCAGTCCCTGTCTAAACTCAGCCCATGTAGGAGGATGTTCTCTATACAGTCTGGCTCCATCCTTCGAGAAAATCAAGTCTAGGCTTTCCCCTTCAGTAACAAACCCACAAGCTCAATTGCTCGGATATCAGTACAAGGTAGTCCCCTAACTACCTTCTCAAACTATTCAAGAAAATCTATCATCTCATCGCCTCTATCGCTCTTGAACTCTGGCAGGTTTAGCTTCAGAAAGCTAAACATAGAAACTCCGCCCTCATCAATAACACGGCGGGCTCCCTGCATAACAAGCTCTCTAAGAATCACTGTTGGCTGTACAGGAGTTGGAGTAATAGGTACCGCAACAGGTGCAACAGGGGGGTGGCACTGCTGCTGGTACTGGAGGTGGCGGTACATTCTATTGTTCTCACCTCAATTCTACCAGTTCCCTATGTAAATCCATCATTCCCCTCATCATCTCATATCTCCATGGGCCATCACTCCTTTCTGTATCCCCTGAAGTCCATCAAGATCTAGACGATCCCTCAAAAATAGAAACCTCCCTGACCAGAGACTCTTTAGAGGCTACCTTTGCCTCTCTAGTATCCATGTCTCTGTAGTTAGACATCTTTATAAACTATCAGAAAAAAATAGAACACGTACTCAATATATTACAGATACGCAGAATACTTATACACATACTTGAAGAATTCAACAAAAGACGATATATGAATTCCTATGCTCCATGGTCCACTTAACTCTACCTATACTGTTATGGAATAAGGAGACATTGATGGTCATATCCTGCTCGCTTTCCCAGGTACACTCCTCCACCGACTGATTCCTCCATAGGACTTTGACCATTAATATCTCCTTATTCTGTAACTGTCTAACTTGTCGATCAACAATCTCTATTGGTAACTCCTCATATGACAAGTCTTCTTTTATCTCCATATCTTGCAATTCAAGTACATGTGACGGATTGGGCACATACTTCTGTAGCATCGAAATATGGAATGCCGGATGCACATGACTTAGATTGGGTGGAAGAACCAATCTATATGCCACATTACTGATCTTCTCAAAAATCTCAAATGGCCCAATATATCTTGGTGACAATTTACCCTTCTTCCCAAATTGCATCAAACCTTTCATAGGTGAGAGCTTAAGGAATATATGGTCACCAACTGCAAAGTGCATGTCTTTCCATTTTAGATCGGTATAACTCTTTTGTTTACTGAAATTGGTCTTCATTCTCTCTCTAATGATTGACACCTTTTCCATTGTCTCTTTTATCAATTATGGGCCCTCCAACTATTTCTTACATGGTTCCACCCAGCATATTGGAGACTAGCATTTCCTACTATACAGTGCCTCATAAAAAGCCATCTTAATCAATGAGTGGTAATTGTTGTTGTAGAAAAACTCGATTAATAGTAGATACTGATCCCAGTTACACTTGAAATCCAGAACACACAATCGAAACATGTCTTCTAATGTCTGGATAGTCCTCTCTGATTGTCCATCTGTCTGTGGATGGAATGTTGTGCTGAACCATAGCTGTGTACCCATAGTGTCCTAAAACTTCTGCCAAAATCGAGAAATAAATTGTGTACCTCTATCAGATATGATCACCAATGGCACTCCATGAAGCCGAACAATCTTATCTGCATACAGTTATGCATACTGAGATGCATAATATCTAGTTTTCACTTCCAAAAAGTTAGCAGATTTAGTCAATACATCTACAATAACCCAAATAGAGTCATAACCTTGTATAGTCCTTGGTAACCCAACCATAAAATCCATAGTAACCTGCTCCCATTTCCACTTTGGCAACTCTCTCTCTTGAAGTAAACCAGATGGATTCTAATGCTCAAACTTAACCTGCAGACAGGCTAAGCATGTAGATACAAATTTAGCCACATTTCTTTTCATATTAGGCTACCAATAGACATCCTTCAGATCATGGTATATCTTAGTTATTCTAGGATGTACATTGTAAGAAGAATAATGACCCTCTCTCATTATTTGATCCTAGAATCCATCAATATCAAGTACACATAACTATTTATAGCATTTTAATACACCATTATCAACTATGAACTATGAAGCTTTGCCATTTTGAATATCTTCTTTTATCTTCAGAAGATATGGATCCTTATCCTGTGCTACCTTAATATCATTAATCAACAGTGGCTTAACTCGAAATTGGGCTATTAGAGTCTGGTTTTGATCCTGGGATCCCAATTCCAACTCTATTCCCATATCAACTAACTCTTGCATATAGTGGATTAATGGTCTTCTAGAAACTGAGATGTGAGCTAGGCTGCCCATAGACTTTCAGCTCAATGCATCTACTACTACATTAGCTTTACCTAGACGATAAAGGATTTCATAATCATAATCCTTAAGAAATTAGACCTATCTTCATTGCCGAAGATTCAGATCCTTCTATTGCAAAATATACTACAAACTCTTATGATTAGTATATATTTCACATTTAGACCCATACAGATAATGTCTTTGGATCTTTAGTGCAAACACCATGGCTGCCATCTTCAAATCATGAGTCAAATAATTTATCTTATGCTTCTTTAATTGCTGAGAGGCATAAGCAATCATCCTCTTTTTCTGTATAAGGACACACCCTAATTCGACTTTAGAGGCATCGCAGTACACTGTAAACTTATCATTTTCTATTGGCAAAGATAGCACTGGAGCACTCGTGAGATAAGATTTTAAAGTCTAAAAACTATTCTCACATTTGTCTATTCATTGATACCTTTCTTATTTCCTGGTCAACCTAGTCAACAGAGTAGCAATCTTGGAGAAATCCTTTATAAATTGTCTGTAGTATCCTGCCATACCAAGAAAACTATAGATCTCTGAAACATTGGTAGGCTGGGGCCAACTAGCAATTGCTTCATCTTTTTAAGGATCCACTTTAATACCATCTTTACAAACCATTTGACCTAGAAAACACACTTCGGTTAACCATAACTGGTATTTAGACAGTTTAGCATACAATTGGTAAAAATGTCATCAATGAATACAATGAAAAACTTATCCAAGTATGGCTTGAATACCCTGTTCATTAGATCCATAAAAGTAGTCGATTTATTAGTTAACCCGAATGGCAATACTAGGAACTTATAATGTCCATACAGGGTCCAGAAAGCAGTCTTGGGCACATCTTCCTTCTTAATTCTCAACTAATGATACCCATATCTCAAGTCAATCTTTGAGAAGTGACTGGCACCCTGTAACTTATCAAATATATCATATATCTGTAGCAGTGGATATTTGTTCTTCACAGTCACCTTATTCAGCTGCCAATAATCTATACACATCCTTAGTGAGCCATCTTTCTTTTTTACAAATAGTATTGGAGCACCCCCATAGAGAATGTAACACCAAGTCCTAACCAAGCCTAGTATAGTTAAGGACCTTCGGGAATTTCTGTTAATTTATTTGAAATTATTTTGATGTGCTTACATGCGTGTTTGATTGTTAATTAATTGTTTGGATAAAATAAAATAATGATAATAAAATAAATAAATAAAATAAAATAGCCAAATTAGGTTACAAAATGATAGGACTTAATTGCAAAAGGGAATAAAAATTAGGGATTTAATTGATATTTTATAAGGACCCAATTAAAGTAAAAGTGAAAGAGGAAGGAGTGAATAGCATTTTCACTCATCGTGATTAAATGGAACAAAGTATTGGTGCATTATAATCTAAAGGATGCGTGTATAGGTTCTAAAGTGTACTTTATGAGATTGGGTGTAGGTGATTAAGAGGAATAAACTCCACTAACTCTTATTTTAATCAAACAATTCTGCATGCTCTTCTTTTCCCATCCAAAACCGTGACAAGCACAAAGAAATAAGAAGAATTCTTCTTCTTGGTTCGGCCTTTAAAGAAAAATCCAAGATTGGTGTTAATTCTTGAAGCTTGAGTAGAAATCTTCATCATTTATCTTCCATTTCTTAAACCATAGCTCAAATTTCATTTTCGTTGGAAGTTTGAGAGGTCTAGGGTTTGGCCCTTCATAGGAAAATCCAAAGGTAAGTTTAAATTTTTGGTTGTTTAATAGATTATTAGCATTTGAATGTTGATTTGGATGATTTAACTGAGGAATTAAACATTTATTGGATAATTTACATAGTGACCGAATTGATTTAGGGGAAAATTGGGGGAAAATGCTTTTGGTGCTTTAATGGAATAATTGATTGTATAAATGATGTTTATTGGATTCAATTGATGTTAATTGAGTGTTTGAACATGAGTTGCATTTCAATTTTGGAAGAGGCATAGTGACCGAATGGGAATTAGGGTTTTGGTGTAGAATTTCTTCTAAAATTCTGTAATTGAATGTTTGAATCTTTAATTGGCATGGTGAATTGACTTTTGAAACCTTAAATTGAAGGATAACATGAAAGGGGGAAAAAACCCCCTTTGGCCGAATGCTTGATTTGGGGAAAATGGGGAATTGGCTTGGTTTTGGTGGAATTGATTATTTAGATGTGTAATTGGTAACTTGAATTAGTTAATTGTAAGTGTAATTGGAAGAATTAATAATGGATTGAGAAAGCCCCTTTTCACCTAACCTAATTAGGGCAAAAGTGAGAAATTTGATTTGATTAAGTGTAATTGAGCTTAGAATTGTTAAATTGATGTGTTTAATTGTTGAATTGTGAAGTTGAATTGGAAAAATTGAGTTTAGATGACTAAGCCCTCCTTAGGCCGAATGGTTATTGAACTAGGGTTAGGGTTATAAGTGATTTTTGATGTGCAATTTGTTAAATTTGAGTAATGTGTTTGATTGGTAGGTATTTGATGCATATAGGAAGAAATTGGTATGTTTGATTTGAGTTTGAGATGTGTTTAGGTCTTTATGACCTATAAAGTTCAAAATACTTTGGCATGAAACCTAGGCTTGAACATAAGCCCAAACTTGCTTTAATATGTTAATATATATGTCAATTAATGTGTTGTATAAAGAGTATGAGGTTTAAATATGTGTAGCCCAAGTTTGGCTTTAGCTGAATGGCCTATATGTGTAAAAAGGGTAAATTTATCATTTGATAGGAAATGTGACTATTGATTGTGAGTATATGTGTATTTAATGGGTATTGTGTGTATATGTGATGATTTGAATCCTTACGGAGAGAATATATATAAATATAGGCGAGCCTCCCGAGGAAGGGACAAGTCGAGCAGTCGCCGCATCCGTTAGGGGGTCTTCGGCTAGCTAGGAGCTGCTTGCCTTGGCTAAGCTTGGAAGTAAGTTTTTATATACAATTATTGCATTTATACATCATATGGCATAACATATGCATTTGAATTGATTTGGTACGTAGAAACCCAAATTTGATTTGAGATACCCAATTGGCACCTAAAATGATCCTCCGAACTGACCTAAACTGTCCTAAACTTTTGACTGGTTTAATTTGAAACCTAGAAAGTGTTTTGACCCGATACTTGGCCCAATCCTTTCCCCTATCCTGAAGCTTCAAATTGATACCAAATAGTCCGCCTCATTATGTTCATAATATAGAGAACCAGAAATTCCTCAAAAATCCAAAAACGGACCCATAATTTGACTTGCCATTTGCACCAGCGAAACTGGGCCCCGGCGGGCCTATTTCTTAACTTTGGCCAAAATCCCTATAGGATACTAGTAATCTGAAAATGAGTTGTTATATGTGAAATTGAGCTATATTTGTGATCCTATATCCATTATATGAGACTTTTGTATATGATATCATAACAGGGCTACTACGACGGGGTAGCGGGATTATCCGTCGACCATGTGCACACTGGTATCTTATTTGACCCTTGCTAGAGAGGGGAGTTATATTCTTTAGTCGTAAGAGCCGATCACTCTTATGTAACTATTGGTTTCGCGCTATTGCGCCATATATATTTGTTAGCACAATTGTGCATATTGGACATATTGGCCCTATTTACCTGTTATATCATATATGATGTGACTCATACTGCATGTTATTATCGTTCACCATATTTTGAACATTTAATATGCTGTACTTATAGTTCATCACTTGTATCACATATTTTCAGTACTATTTTTACTATCCCTTGCTATATTGCTGCTAACCTTTTTAGGTTCCGATTCAACTTTAATGATATATAATTCTCATGCATTTTTGTATATAATTACTTACTGAGTATTTTATACTCACCCCCGCAGTTTTAAATCTTTTTAGGTGACGGTAAGGTTCGAGTTCCATAGGCTCCTCTTTATTCATCGTGGACATTTTTATAAATATATATAAATATTATGAGTTAATCTTTTATTCCAAAATCTGTCTAGTAGCTCCATGGTACTGTAATCTAAAGTATGAGTAATTAGATTCGGTATGTATGTATTTATTTATGTGTGGATAATGATATAGTTGCCTATTTTAGTATTATAGCAGGCATGATAATGATAATGGTTTATATTGTGAATTGAGAAGTATGGATGAGTTGATGATGTAGAGATGGAGTTGAGTTGGGAAATGATATTGGAAGTGTTTGATTGATAAATGGTAAATTATCATGTTAAAAATACAGAGGAAACTCTGTCGGATTTTCAGCAGAACATTGGCATAAAGTATAAGTATGAGATTTGGCATGTGGTATAATGGGGTAACATGAATGAACTTGTGTGTTATATGAACTATTAGAATAAATAAGGTTTTTTAGTATTGGCTAAATTGTATTAGGGGTTCATCGAGGTACTGGTGGCCACTAGCGGATCCCGAACCCTTGGACCATCGCGGCTCCCTGGTTTGGGTCATGACAGAGAATTGCTCGGTCTAATAAATCCTTTATCCAACAATTCCTGCAGTTGCACTTTTACCTTATTCAATTCTGTAGGTGTCATTCTGTAAGGAGGAATGGATATAGGATCTGTGCCTAGATACATATCAATTTCAAATTCAATCTCCCTATCTGGGGGGTATTCCTAGCAAATCATCAGGAAAGGCATCAGGGAATTCTCGAACCACAGGTATTTGATCAATCCCTATTGAAGTTTTCTGTACATCCACCACATGTGCTAGAAATGCTATATAACCCTTCCTTATCATCTTTCTAGCCGGGTTAGCATAAATAAAATTGATTCTAGATTCACATTTGTCACCCTAGAATTCAAATTCTGATTGCCCCTCAGGCTGAAATCTAATCCTCTTCTCATAGCAATCAATAACTGCACAATGTGTCGTTAGCTAATCCATACCAAGTATCACATCAAGCTCTAACACAGGCAATTCTATCAAGTCAGCACGCAGAATGTTATCATCAATTTCTATCACATAGCCCAGATAAAAATATTTCACTTCTATACTCTCCCCCATAGGTGTGGTTATGTCTAGAGGTATACTCAATAACTGTCTCTCCTTATTCAACTTAGGTGCAAACAGTGGTAAAACAAAAGAATATGCAACATCCGAATCAAATAATGCTTATGCCAATTCTTTCTGAATAAGGATCATACATGTGACTGCATTGTCTAATCTTTGTGCCTCATGGGTATTAATAACAAAAACTCGCCCCTGACCTTTACCTGTTGGGGCCTGACTACTGCTGGGACACTATCCTTTGCCTCTGCCCCTACCTAGAGCCTCTCTAGTAATATTCTGGCTCATCTATACTGTAGGCTGAGATACTGTAGCATATGGATATTGTTCACCCCATATAGGACATCTATTAATGAAGTGACCATAATGCCCATATTTCAGACAGACACTTGATTATCGACGACATTCCCCTCCGTGCCTTCTACCACATAAACTGCAAATAGGCACACATGGCATCTGAGTAGTAGGTCTAGAGGAACCCTGTGAATAAGCAGATGCTGACTGCACTAGAGGCCCCCTACTCTGAGTCCTCCTCCTCTGACTGCCTAATAGAGGTCTCTGATCAAATCTAGGCACTGACTTTTTTTGTCTAGGTTAGGAGCTGCTCTCCCCTTTTCTACTCTGTGTACTAGGTCCTTCCTTCCTTTTCTGATCTCTCTTAGCTCTCTTTGTCTTATATTTTTCCTCCATCTAATTGGCCTTATCAATAATGGTAGTCAGAGATGTGAATTTTGTAGCAAGTAGGGCATTATGAAGTGAGGTATGTAGTCCTCTCCTGAATGTACTAATAAGGTATCCCTCAGTAGGAGCAATCCGAGTAACATAAATGCTCAGTTTGATAAACTCTTTAGCATACTTGACAGTCCTATTACCTTGGTCCAATTGCTCAAACTGTATCAAATTTCTAGTCCTCACCCCTTATGTTAAAAACTCATCTATAAGCCTCTATCTGAACTTTGCCTAGGTAGGAGGACGATCACCGTATAATCTAGGCTCCATATGTCAAGAAAACCAAGTCCAGACTTTCCCTTTTAGTAACAATCTAACTAACTCCACTGCTCTAGCATTTGAATAAGGTAGTCTCCTCACTACCTTTTCTATTTGCTCCAAGAAATCATTAGGTTCCTCACCCTTATCACCTCTGAACTCTGGCAGATTAAGCTTCAAAAAGTTGAACATAGTAACACCTCCCTCGTCAATAAGTCGACGACCCTCTGAATTATAGGCTCACCAAGAACAACTGTTGGCTTTACTGGAGCTAGTACAGGAGCATCAGGTACAACAGCTGGTGCAACAGGAGGTGGCACTGCTGGTGCTGTTTGTCACGACTCCAACTGGGGAAGCCATGACGGTTCAAGGATACAGGATATGCCAGTGGCCTCCAGTACCTCGATGAACCCCTAATACTTTAATTAGATCTTACAATAATTTAATCCATCCAAAGCTAATATAATGCAGAATTATTCAT
>CANXYC010806947.1:0-11929 GCA_948193065.1 Aleurites moluccanus
AACTTGCCGGGAACCATTTTTCAACCGGGTTTATTTCTCTATCTATTACTCAAATAAATTAAATAATGTCATTTTCAAGTCTTTAAATTCTTTTCTACCTCCAAATATGATATTAAATCCATTAAAATCCGACAGGCGAAAAAGGACCATTTTGCCCCTAGTTCATCAAAAACTCAAAATTTCCCGATTAAGTCCTAGCAGCCTCTAAACCACTTCTATGCTCAAAATCAATTCAAATAACATGCATACTATCAATTTCATACATAAATACAGATTAATAACACATTTAAAAGAAAAGAAAAATTTCCCCCTAAGGTTCTCTTTAAGGGTTAGGTCCAATTTAGGCTGAGGTGTTACATTAATCATCTAATTATACACAGTATCATAGAGCTCTAAAAGTTGACACTCACGACCTTTAGAGAATAAAATTCTACCTTGATGTACTTGACATTCCAAGTCGGAAAAGAAATTGACTTGGAATTAGCCTTCTCTATCTCATTCCTGTAAAAATTATAAACCACAATAGGGTGAGTATAAAAAATACTCAGTGAGTATGCATACATCATTAAATATGAGATATAAACATATAATAGCAAAAATGGTCAATGGTTGTCAAGTGTCAATAAATTCGATGAAGAATATCAATATATTCAATTTCCATGTCAAGGTTAATTAAATTGCACACCAAATATCTTTAGAAGTTTGGAACAGGTAACAATCAAATCGATGATAAACAATAATTGATGAAAGAATGGCCATCAATGGTAAGCAATAAGATATAAGCTTGGAAATAATTGAATAGGTAAACAATAGTTGTATCATGTAGATAAGACAGATAAAGGGCCAGAACAATATGGACTATATGTAAACATACAGTCTCCAGTAATATCAGTATCAATAAGCATAAGACTGATCAGATCTTATGGCTAAGACCAGGACCCTACCCAGCTAGGGCATCAGTAAATAATATGTACATTGCCGACAGTATGTACCCACTACCCTGTTGGAGAGGCAGCTCTGTCAAATCCACATGTTAAATAGGTCAATGGAAATCAATAACAATATCAAATATTCATTAGGAATATTATGGTACAATGGCTTTCGATCGATATATATGGGCTTACTGGTCAATCAATATCAATACATTTTATTAATCATGTATCGGTTTCTTTAATTGATACAAGTGTAGCCATTAATAATAAATATCATGGTATACGATTAAACATTTGGTGTGCGTACTTTTGGAAACATTTGGGTACATGATCAATCAAGAACAATAGGCTTTTCAATATCAATAACAATTAATGGATTTGGTGATTTCAATCATAAGAATGATTAACAATAGCAATGTGGTACTTAACCAAGAAAGAAACATATTCATTGGATCACCAAATCAAAACATGGGTATGCATAATGATGTATACATTACTCACCTCACTAATATCTTTACTTTCCACTCTTCACTTCTCTACTTTGATCTTCCACGTATATCTTCTTCAGTATTCTAAGCTATACATTAATTTAAACATTAAAAATCAGTATTTATCTATATGTTATACATAAATCTTCAATTTAATTTAATAAATTTCCATTTATTCTTTTACTTAGGGTTTTAACCTAACAACTCTCACTTATAGACCTCATTCTGACAGTTTAGTCATTTCTGTCTCTAACTCAATCTACACTTATCCAATTACTTCAATTCTTATTTTTAATTAAACTTAACATATAAGGTTCTAACATATCCAAATTTCACATTAAACTCATTACTATACAATTTATGGTGTTAATTTAAACTTACCATTATAACCAGTCTTGCTGCCTGTATTCTGCCTATAAATCTTATTCTGGCAGATACTGTTGTTTTACTAATAACTCAATAAATAATTAACCAATTATTGTAATTCATTTTTATATTTAAAATAGACACATAAATTATAATATATCCAAATTTCAGAATTTTTGGATCACTGTACAATTATTAGTGAATTTCCAAAGTTAAACTACTACCCTAAAACCTTTATCCAGACATATCCTGTTTCCATACCTATAAGTAATTCCGTACTCATCCAATTATAAAACCATTTTACATTTATTTATATCAAATATAAATGATCATCTTTCATGTTTAAAACTTTCTCTAATTCAGAATTTAAGATCTTCATATCTATAGAACCATATAACCTATATTCTGTTAAACAGTCATTCTAGGTAGTCTACACTTATGACCTAATATCTCATAAACCACAAATCCAATTGAAAAACCATTTTACAATATTATAGATAAGATATAAATTAACACTTTTTATTTTCAATACTTCTTTTAATTCTGTCTCTATCAGTCTGTATAACAAAAAAATAGTAGCATTTTCTAGAAAACCTAATTCCAGGTCAGTCATAGTTTTTAACCAATAACTCTTTCCTCACTTTGAATTTTCCAAATTCCTTTTACAGACATATATTAACATATTTATTTATAACTTTAATGTTTTAAACATCTTCAAATTCAATCATTAAAATTTTGGAATTTTAGCCTCAAATTACTGCCTCAAAACAGAATTCAGAAACTATATAAACCCTAACTCATTCTTTACATTTTTTACTTAATTACCTCAATTATTTGCCAAATCAAACCTTATAACTCTTAAATACAATCAAATAACTAAGTTAGGAGGCTTTAACTTGAATTAAATACTTAGATTTTATCCTCTCTTTTCTCCATCAACTTGCTTGAATACAAGTTTCCTTCCTTCTTTCTTCGTCACTCTTCTTCCTTCTTCACTTCTCTAGCTATTTTTGGTTGAATTCTTTGGAAAGGTTAGGAAAACATTTTTATGGTTTTCTTCTATATGTATTTTGGCCACTTCCTTTGCTAATAGCTATTCTTCTCCTTTTTTTCCATACACCAAAAGCCAACTTAAAAAGAATGAAAGAATTGGAAAATTCTAGATTTTGCCACATGTTTCATTCCTATTAACACAAAAGAAAAATCACTAAATTAAAAAAATCATTTTTACATTATCATGGATGGCCACCCTTTTAGATTTCTCTAGAATTTTTGTTTTGATTCAATTGGTGGGTCCCACATCTTTCAATTATTGCACTTTTGTCCATAATTTTTCTTATTTGCATTTTGACCCCAAAACTTTCTGTAATTTATTCTGTCTATTTAATTTAGATTCAACCTCAAGTGTGGGGAATGAAATATCTTATTTTAAGTTGTTTTATCCTTTAAAAATAGTTTTGGGTCATTTCTGGATCCCAGACAGTGGATTTCCAAAATTGCCCCCAAAGTTATCATTATTTACAATTTTACCATTACTCTTATTTTCAATGTTCCAAAATATTTTTCAACTCTTTATTTTCACCATAATTTCACATAAAATTAACTTATTTAATCCCCCAAGTCTGGGTCAGAAATTCTTAAATTAGCCAGACAGCTATTTTTCCGGCAATGTTCTCGACACTGACGATTTCCGAAAAAGTTTTGCATTTGCTTTCTAACTGTGTCTCTAAAATTATTTCCCATCATTTCAATGATTTTAAACCATAAAATGAGAATCAATTTATGCATATAAGATAGGGCTTCCTAGGGTATTACAGTTTTTATCTTACTGAGTTAAAGGCTCACTCCTCTTTTGTGAATTTCAGGTGATAGTATAGCTCGAGAGGGAGCTAACATAGAAGACAAAGCTTCTTGATTCATTCCTCCAAGAAGACTCTATGTAATTCTTTTGATGTATATTATTTTGTATTAAGGTATTTATATGTATGAGGAGTATACTCTAGAGCTCCGTAGTTAGGTATTGAGGATGATATTATTTTGATGTCTGAATTGATATATTGTGGGTTGCCCTTATTCCTTATTTGTGTGGGATGTATCTTTTGATCGATAAGGAATAAGAGAAAATTATATGATGATGTATAGAAATGCATGGACGATGATTATGTGATTCATAAAAATGAGTATGCATGATGATAACTATATATGATGTGGATATATGTTGTATGAGATCCAGGATGTGAGTGTTCTATGAAATTGTGGTGGCTTTAAGCTAACATAGAAGAAAAAGCTTCTTGATTCATTCCTACAAGAAGACTCTATGTAATTCTTTTTATGTATATTATTTTGTATTAAGGTATTTATATGTTTGAGGAGTATACTCTATAGCTCCGTAGTTAGGTGTTGAGGATAATATTATTTTGATGTCTGAATTGATATATTATGGGTTGCCCTTATTCCTTATTTGTGTGGGATGTATCTTTTGATCGATAAGGAATAAGAGAAAATTATATGATGATGTATGAAAATGCATGGACGATGATTATATGATTCATAGAAATGAGTATGCATGATGATAACTATGTATGATGTGGATATATGTTGTATGAGATCCAGGATATGAGTGTTCTATGAAATTATGATAGCCTTAAGCCTACCTTTCCCTTAGGACTGTTGCACCACGGGAGTCGGCGTGTGATAGGTTTTGATTAGAGGATTGGCCTTGAAATTGATTAGGCCTCTAAAGATTTTGGAATCGTGGTTGTGGTCTTTATTGCGTTTGTCCTTATTGATTACTGTTCTTCCATGAAAAATTAGGATGATTTCTCTAACCTGGGTTATAAGTATTTAAATAGGGATTGTTTTGTCCCCTAGGTTAGAAATTATCTATTACATTCAATTGTTCTTCTTCACTTGAAAAGGAATCATAGGACAAAAAACAAACATTAGCACTATGATCAAAGGTACCACATACTCCACATACCTCATTAGTTTAAGAACTTTGAGTTCCCTTTGTGGTCAATAGTTGTACTTGTTTAGTCAACTCTGATATTTGCTTCTACATTTCTTAATTTGTCCCCACTTTATTGACTCTGACTTTTCTACCCCTTACACTCTTTTATTAGGAATTAGCTCCCAATATTTCAAATAAGTCATGGATATCTTCTGGTGTCTTTTCACCCATTGCTCTACCTGTAGCATTATCAACAATAAATTGACTTTGTTGAGTCAAACCATCATAAAAGAATTGGTTAAGCAATTGTAAATGATATGAATGGTATGGACATTGAATTTGAAGCACTTTGAAGCATTCCCATGCTTTATGAGAGAAAGTAGCAATTTTATTTCTCAATTCTGAAGTTTTTTTATGAGAATAAAACTTTCTCATAAATTTATTATAGACTTCTTCCTAAGTATTTAAAGAATTAGGTATTAAATTCATTAGCCATGATTTGGCTCTATCCTTTAATGTGTGAGGAAAATACCTCATTTTCAATTGATCTTCATTAATACCCTGCAAAGGAAAAGTTTGAATAATTTCATAAAAGTCTTTAATAAAGTTCAATGGATCTTCATTAACTATGTCATAAAAAGATAAAAGCATGTTATAATGAATATTTTTCATTTCATAATTTCTAGCTGCTTCCCCAAGTCTTATACAAGTTGTGGCAGTTCCAATAATAGGTCTTACATATTCCTTCATAGTGGGTCGTGGATTAGCCATATTATTATTTTCTTGGTCTAAATCCACTTCCTCCCCAATATGATTTTCAGCTGGAGGTTGGTTGTTTATTTCTTCTAGGGTTATGACTTCTTCTTCATCAACTTGATTGTCGATACATAATTGTTCAAAATCAGGAAAAATAGTTCTCTTGTTCAATGTTTTCAGAATTGGACCGGTTAAAGAACTGGTGAAGGCAGAGGGTCAGGAGTCGGTCGAACCAGTTAAATCGAAAAAAATTGATATACATATATATGTATATATAATTTGACATTTGTTATATATATGATGAAAATAAATATAATTTGATATTTATTATTTTTGATCAAAAATTAAAAAAATTCAAAATTTTAAAAAAACTTTAATAAAAATTTAAAAAATTTGACCCGTTCGAACCGAAAAAATTGGTCCAGTTTGATCAGTTCACTGGTTTTTTAATCGATTTTTAGGGGACGAGTTTCTGGGGCTGACCGGACTAATCTTTGATTTGGTTTTTAATTTTTCTGATTTGACCAATTGGTCCGGTCTGATTTTGAAACCATGCTCTTGTGTTTGCTTTATCATGTGAATGTTGTCAATAAAAGGGCAAGGTCTTGATTTAGAGATTGCCTACCTTGCATATACCAAAATAAGTAAAGAAATTAAACCAATTTAAAAATAATATTTTATTTTTATGTTTTTAATATTGACAGAAAAATGAATAAAGAAAATTAAATTGTAAAAGTAAAATGAAAATAGATGATAAATAAATTAAAATAAAAGATGAGTAAATGAAATATGATTGAAAAGAAACAAATTTAAATTAAAGAAAAAGAAACAGTAGCTTAATTAACACTAAAAACAAAATAGACAATAAAATAAAATAAGCAAAAGATGAAACAGCAAAATTAAAATAAGACATTTAGCAACTGTAATTCAAATGAATAATTGAAACAGTGACTTAGTTTTTGTATTCTTTTTTACCAAATTTTCCCTTTTTCTATTTTTTTTATTTTACCTTTTTTTAAATTGAAAATAAAATTAACACAAATATTAAAATTAACAAAAATATAAAAATAACAAAAATCATAGTAGAATTAAAATAACAAAGGACGAAGAATAGCAAATGAATATAAAATAAGTAATAACTAAAAATTACAAAATAACATTAACAATAAAGAATATAAAATTTTAATTATAATAAAATTACACCTAAAGTCTTTTTCGGTAATGGTGTCAAAAACTTAACCGTCATAAAAAGTATAACGTAAAAGTGTAGGTTACGGTTATACTCATAAGTGCACAAGCTGATTATAGCAATGGTGGTGAGAACACTGTAACACCTCAAATTTTTTAATAATTATAGATAAGACCCTAAAACTAGTATAATTGACTTTCTAATACTTAATTAGATAGTTAGAGGTAGAATAATATTTTAGTACCTGAATTTTAAATTTTATACCTAAAATACATGATTAGACATAAAAATTTTCCAAATGACTTATGAAACTTAAAATTTTCATAAAATAGAAAATATGGAAGATATTAGTGTTAAAATTGAAATTGGGGCAAATGTATAAATATTAAAAGATTTGGGGCCAAAGTATAATTATTAAAAGTTGGAGCCAAATCATAAATATTAAAAATTTCATAAATATCTTAATATTCTATATAATTCTATAAAAGTGCAAAATTTTCTCTTCTTCTCCTACAAGTGGCCAAACCACCCTCCATTTTTCTTCTTCCAATAAAAAATCCACCCATCAAATCTTATCCAAATTAAAACCTAATTAATCCTACATCAATTTTAAGCCTAAAACACTTAATAGCTATCAAAATTATTATAAAAAACCTTAAAGAAACTCAAATTCTTCAAAGGGAGTTAAGTTGGGGCTTTAAAGACACTTGAGATAAATGATCTAAATTTGCTTCTTTTTCATTAAATTTAAATAGTATGATAGCTATATATGATTATTTAAGTAAATAGAAGCATATATTAGGTTATAGGTTAATTTAAGCTTGAGTTGGTGTTTATGTCAAAACCTAACTTTTGACATGGTTATGTTTAATTCAAACCAAGCAAAGATTATGAATTCTCATATCAAAATTAGTCTAAAACATGCTAAATTTATGTTGTAGAAATAATAAATTAAGAAAAAAATGGTGTTGGTGGTGATGAAGGGCAAATTGCTTTAGGGTGAATTTTGATGTTCTTAAGGTGAATTTGAAGCAATCAAGCCTAGAGATAAGTTATAAATGTATTATTATGCTTGTAAATCACTTTGTTTAGAATTAAAACTTTTCCCCCTAATTTTCCTAAAGTGGCCAAATGCCAAATTACCCTCCTCCTTGAATTTTTGTTATGATTTTTGCCTATATTTCGCCTATTTCATTTGAACTTTATATGAGCTTGATCCTTAAATGCTTGAATTATATTGTGTTCTTGATGTTTGAACAAAAAGGCTTAGTTAATGGAACCTAAAACCCTTACTTTACTCTTATTTAATTGAAGCACACTATATACTTGACAAAATGCCTTAATGAAACTAAAATGAAATCCACCAAGGTTTTCATTTGAAGTTTGTCACAATTTGAAACCTTGAAATAAATAATATTAAAATCTAGCCTAACCAAATAACTTTGATTCTATTTCATGAGAAAATTTGCTTCTTGAATATTATTACATTGAAGTTACTTTACTATATTTGTTTATTGAGAAATTGTTTTAAGATATGATTTTGCTTACAATGTTGATATCATAATTGAGCATTCTTGTATCCATAGCTTTTATTGGGTTGAATATCTTATAACATGACAAAATTACCACCCGATGGGATAGTGGGTCAGAACCATCAGTAATGTGCATATTGAGTAATTTATTAACCTTAACTAGGAAAGGTTAAATCATAGTCATAAGGTATGATTAACTTTATGTCATTTCACGAGTTAAAGCTACTAAGAATGTAGCTAATGAGATTTATACGAGCACGAGGCCCTATGTCTGTTATGTTTTATTCCTTTCCATAATACCTATTCATTCTATTATGTGACTATAATTTCATGATTCATTCACTTGCTTACCTATTACATTTGATATGAACATTTGGTGGATTATCCTATTCTTTGCCTAACCCTATTGCATAATAATATATTTATAGCTCACTGAGTAGTAATACTCACCTCTTAGTTGTTTAAAATTTTTAGGTCAGGAGTAGATAATAACGATTTCTAAGGCTTTCTTCTTCTTTAGAGGAATCAGATTCCTTTTTACTATGTAAATATTCTAAACATTGTTTCTTTTGTAATCTTATAGTAGCTCCATGGTTAAACTAGATTAATTAGTAGTTTATATATATAATATATAGATAAATAATATAATTTAATTAATTAGTATATTATGGATTATATAATTAAATGTTTGATGATAAAATTGAATATGGTAACAGGAGAAAAATAAATGTTATAGCAGGGGTTCTACGGGTGTTGACTTATAGCAAGTCCCATACCCTAGGACCGTCATATTCCATTTTTGGAACGTGACAAATACCCAAGGTCATTCTCTATAAGGAAAACTTGGTTGGGGTAAATGAAATTGAAAATTATTATGATTTAATAAATAAATTAAATTATAAACACTCAAATCAAAATTATTGTGACTGCAAGAGAATTGAAAAGAAAGCTTTTAAAGAAAGGGCCAAAGAAGTCAGTGACCCAGGAGAGATAGAGAATGCGCTTGTGAACTTAGTGAGCAAGTGAGTAAAAGAGAGCAATTGTGAGAATTTGATTATGAACATAGTGAGAAAAAAGAGTTTTAGGGATTGAGAAAAGAGAGATTAAGAAGAAATCATTCAAACCAAAACAAAGTAGTACAAGTAACAAATAACAATTTAGAGTTTATGGTGAATGGATAA
Source organism: Aleurites moluccanus (assembly GCA_948193065.1). Classification (NCBI taxonomy): domain Eukaryota; kingdom Viridiplantae; phylum Streptophyta; class Magnoliopsida; order Malpighiales; family Euphorbiaceae; genus Aleurites; species Aleurites moluccanus. Next base: position 9,395 of record CANXYC010806947.1, read on the forward strand.
ATTAACGTAATATGATTCATGATTCAATTAATTCCATAACAATTCAATTAATTTAATTATACCCACTATGATCGATAATATATAATTAAATAAATTCAAGAGTTAAAGGAACAAATATATTTGATCGATAGATGTTTTCGAATTGTTTGCTCATATCGTGACCATAAACAACTTGTGATTAATCAAATACATAAATTAATGTGTAAATAAACTGTAATTCAGATCCTTGCTAGTTTTACAATGCGAAAAATGGGTCTACCACTAGGTATGATCGCTTAGGATAGAACCCTTACAAGAGACAAATATTATAATTGTAATATCTCAGACTGTAGTACAATAAGGATGTAGTGAATCATAACGATAGGAATGATATTAATTTAAGAATAAATAGGCTAAAAATAGCTACAGAGGAATACAGAGGAAATTCAAAAATAATTTTAAAAATAATAAAAGACAGTAATACCAGAAATAAAATTTTTATAATATTTTTAAGGAGTTCTTTATTTGAAATTTATTAAGGATATCTAGGATCAAGATCGTAAAGTATTAAGAAAAAATAATTTGAGGATTTATATGAAATTAGGAAGGTAAATGGATAGATGGTATTTTAAGTACTGGTCTGAATATACCAGAGATAATTATACAGTCTGAATAATTAATTTTATATTGAACATAGAGTTATTTAATACAAACACATGGATAATAAGAGAACTAAAATAGTATTATTTATTGGTGAAATAAAAGGATAAAAAAGTGATTGGAATGGTGGAAAAATAATAGAATGCAAAACCTGTGAACACTCATTTTCTGCACCCCTCGGACTTGTGCCAAGCTGACCGGCACTCATCGGAACCAAACTCGCACTTGGACAGACTCAAAAATGCGTTGGATCGAAGTCGGACCCGGGTTGCCACCTCAAGAAAGGGCGGTGCCGCCCTCCTTAGGGGGCGGTACTGCAGCCCCCTCCAGCGGTACTGTCGGGCGCCAAATGGGTTGCCGCCCTTCTTCTTGGGCAGTGCCGCCACCCCCTTCCTGTGGCAGCCCCCTTGCCTATAAATAGAGACCCCCCCGAAATCTCTTGAAGTCGATTCTTCCTTTTCGGATTTCTTCTATTCTCTCTCATTCACCGATTTCTTCTTATTTCTTTAACTCTCTTTGAGTTAAAAGAATAATCAATTTGGGATGTGTGGAGCCCATTTTCTTTAGTTCTCTTTGAGCTAAAGAATGACCAAATCCGAGGCGTGTAGAGCCTCAAAATTATTTCTAACAAAATCATTATGTTAATTTGCTCGTTTTGAATTATCAGATAAAAGAAAATCTGACCGTCTTCCTAGGCTTCAACTGATCCAAAGTAGATGTAACACCTCAGCCTAAACCTAACCTAAACTATTAAAGGCCATTAAAGGGCAATAGAGGGGAAATTTTTTTTCTTTCTTTTGCATTTGATAATAGCATGTGTTTATGCATGAAATTGATGGTTATGCATGTTATATGAATAGATTTTAGGCCTAAAAGTGGTTTAAAGGCTGTTAGGACAAAATCAGGAAATTTTGAAATTTTTGTGAACTGGGGGCAAAATGGTCATTTTACAGCCCCTTCGGATTTTAATGGATTTAGCATTATAAATGAAGAAAGAAAGGAAAAGAAGTGAATGTAAATGGCATTATTAAGTTTATTTGAATAATATACGGAAAAATAAACCCAGTTGAAAACAGTTCCCGGCAAGTTGCTTAGTCGAGGTGCTTCGGTTGCACTAAAGGGCATTTTAGTCTTTTCCTTCATAATATGGGATTATAGAATGTGTGCAACCTTATGGTATTAGTTTAGGCTTGATTAAATCCAACCATTGGATGAAATGATGAAAAAATGGACGGTTGGATCAATAGGATGCAAATTTGCTATCATAAGCCAAATGCATTGGATTTTTGCCTTTGGTTTTCGATTTGGTGTGGCAAGTGTATATGGAAGCCACTTTTGTTGTGTAACACCTTAGCCTAAACCCTGATAGGGACCTTTAGGGAAATTATTTTCCTTTCTTTATGGTGTGTTAATATTATATGTGAATGCATGGAATAAATATATATGCATGTTATATGACCAAATTTTTAGGCCTAGAGTTGGTTTGAAGTCAGTTAGGACCCAATCGGGTAAGTTTGGAAATTTTGGTAATTGGAGGACTAAATTGAAATTTTGCATTTTTTTCAAGGTTTTATAAAATTTTCAGTATATTTGAGTAAAGAAAAGAATAAAAGTGAATGTAAATGGTCTTAAATAATTTATTTGGGAATTGTATAGAAAATGTACCCGGTTGGAGGCAATTTCGGGAAAAAGGGGCTCAACGGGGGCCTTTGAGGGGTTTCGGAGTAAATTAAGGACCATTTTGTAATTTTGCCATGATTATGGGATTATTAGGTGTATGTGGTTCCATTATAATAGTTTAGGCTTGATTAAATCTAGCCGTTGGATTAAATGATGGAAAATCGGACGGTTGGATCGCTCGGGAGCATTTTAGCTATCATAGGCTCACCTTATTGG
>CANXYC010807001.1:0-70800 GCA_948193065.1 Aleurites moluccanus
AGGATGATAATCAATTTCTGGTTCTCCGGTAACTAGTTTATCTTCATCTGAATCTAATACAACTGTTTCAGGTTCCACATTTGCCTCAAATTCAACTTCAGGTCTAGCAACATCAATAGGTTCCACCATCTCATCTACATATATAGGAATTTCAGGATTATCTTTGTATTGTCTGAACATATCATCCACATCTGCATCAGTCCTCAATATCTTCCCATTCCCACTACTTATCTCAATATCTTGGGCTATTAATGTCTCAAAAGCCTTGTAGCAATCTCTGACTAGTATTACTCTGAAATATGTATCTGGCTCCTCATTGTTAACGTATGCTTCATAATCATCAAAATTAAGATGCAAAATATATGATTTTGCATATGCCATCTTAAAATCAAGAAGAAATAAAATAAATATAAGCAATGGCAGAGGAATTTGCAAACTTTCACACTGTCACACCCATAAACAATAAACAAATAAATAAAAATAAACAAATGCAGTCAATGGTAGACACACTCATTTGCAAAAATAACCTGAAATATTATTTTACAATCTCCAATAACTAACATTCATTATTTTATACCCATTAAATTTAAGTTTTCATACTCAAAACCTAACCCCAAAATCTATCAAATCCATAACTCCCAAACTTCACAACTAAGATATAGCTAAAACATATATATAGCCCGTAAACTCCACAACTAAGAAAAAAAAATAGTAATTTTTTACCTCCTTTTCTGCAAACCCACCAATTTTTGGATAACAATTCAAAACCCAAATCATCAACTCGTTCTTCAATACACAAAAAGATTAAATCAACAATGCACAATTAAACACAAACCTCATTTGCTATCTCTAACCAGTGTTCTCTTCGAAAATATAGAATGGGTAGACGAAAAATAATGGGTAACCTAACTTCTTCTCGAAAATAGTGGTTTCTTTGAAGATCTTTATCAAAAAAAATTTTGTTCTTGAAGATTTTAAATTCCAGAAGTTATAATTTGGTATTGGAACAATGGGAAGTAGTTGAGAGCGAAGAAGATGAGAGGGACAGATCGTTAAACTGATTTTCACTCTTCAGATTTTGTATATAAGTAAGGGTAGTGACATCTTTTCACATATTATAACGGGTGGATTTGACGGAAGGACCTCATATTGTAACAGAACCAAAATATAGGGACTTTATAGTATAATTTTGAAAACATAAGGACTTTTTAGTATAATATGGCAAAATACAGGGACTTTATAATAATTATCCCAATAAAAAATGCAAATAAAAAATTTTTTGAGCCAAAAATGCAATTAAACAAAGTTGTGAGACCCACCCTTTCTAGAAATGGAGCTAGGTGTTCGGCCATGATGGTGGGAAGATGATATTTGTGATAGAAAATAATTAATTGATTTATCAATTAATGAAAAAATGACAAATCATCAAAAATTCTAGAAAATTCTTTCTTTTGTCTTCATTTTTTTAAGTTGGCTTTTGGTATATATAAAAGAGGATGGGAATAGCTATTAGGAAGGGTGTTAGCCTAACCAAATGGAAGAAAAATACCATAGAAATAAGTCTTCCAACCTTTCCAAATAATCGACCAAAAATATATAGGAAATTGAAGAAGAAATAAGCTTTAAGAAGAAAATATGATAGAAAAATTATGTTCAAACTTTTGGTGGAGCAAAAAGGAAGTAGGATTCAAGTATTTTAATTTGAGGTATTATTCTTAAAATCATTCTTTTAATTGAATTTGTATAAGTTATGATTTAGTGAAGTAGTAAATTAATTGATTTAAGTTAAAAATGTAAACAATGAGTTAGGGTTAATGTAGTTTCTGAAATCTGATTTGAGGCAATAATTTGAAGCTAATATTCCAAAATTTTAATGACTGAATTTGAAGATAGTTGAAACATGAAAGTTGTAGATAAATATGTTAATTAGATTTCTGTAAAAGTAATTTATAAAATTCGAAATGAGGAAAGAGTTATTGGGAAAAAACTGTGACTGACCTAAAATTAGGTTTTCTGAAAAATGCTACTGTATTTTTATAGTGCTTATAGAAACAGAATTAGAAGGAGTGTTCAATATGAAAAGTATTCATTTATGTTTATTTATAATTATGTAAAATGGTTTTTCAATTGGACTTGTGGTTTAGGAGATATTATGTCATGAGTATAATCTGCACGGATTGACTGTTTAACATAATATAAGTTACATAATTCTATTAATATAAGAACTTTAAATTCTTAATTAGAGAAAGTGTTAAACATGAAAGATGATAATTTATATATTATATAAATGACTGTAAAATGGTTTTGTAATTGGATGAGCACGGATTCAGTTATAGGAATGGAAACAAGGTATGCCTAGATAGAGATTTTAGGACAGTAGTTTAATTTTGAAAATTCACTAATAATTTTTCAGTTATCCAAAAATTCTGAAATTTGGATATGTTATAATTTCATGTGTCTATTTTCAAAAGGAAAAGGAATTACAGTAATTGATTAAGTATTGAATGAGTTATTAGCAAAAAAACAGTATCTGCCAGAATAAGATTTATAAGCAGAATGCAGGCAGCATGGCTGGTTATAAGCTTAAGTTTAAATTAACATCATAAATTGTGTAATAATGATTTTATTGTGAATTTTGAATATGTCAGAACTTATTTGTTAAGTTTTATTAGGAATAAGAATTGAAGCAATTGAATAAGTATAGAGAGAGATATGAGTAATGAGACATAGACTGCTAGTAAAGGTTTTTATAGGCAAAACCTTAGTAATTTGAAAATTCTTGAGAATTTCTTTAATATAAGTATAAGTAATGTAATTTTATGTTAAATAGTATCTAAATGAAAATTATTTGGTTATGTAGAGTCAAGAATGAATTAGAGACGTGATGGGTACCATAAGAGATAAGGCAAAGAATCAAAGATAAAGGAAAAGGAAAATGTACAAGTTATAAGTTAAATACATCATATTCATTCCATGATATGTTGACCCGATGAACATGTTTTCTTCTTGATTAAATGCCACTTGTTATTGTTGATCATTCTTTGATCTTTCTAAACATTGAAATTTATCCATATTCATTGATTGCTATTGCTATTGAAATGTCTTTTGTGTACTGGTTGACAAGTAAACCCATGTGTATCGATCGAAAGCCATTGTACCATAATGTTCCTAATAAATACTGGATATTGTTATTAATTTCCATTAGCCTATTTTACATGTGGATTTGGCAGAGTTGCCTCTCCAATGGGGTAGTGGGTACATACCGTCGACAATGTGCACATTGAGTTACATGGAATCCTAGCTGGGAAGGGTTAATTGTCCTTGTCATATGGCCTGATCAACCTTATGTACATGATATGAGATTGACTGTGTGATTACACACAGTCTACGTGTTCATAGTCCTTTATCTATCTTATCTACATGATACGAGTATTATTTTTCTGTTCATCAATTCCAAACTTATATCTTATTACTTATCGTTAATATCTTTTATTATCATATGCTTATATCTCATATTTAGTGATCTATACATGCTCATTGAGTATTTTTATACTCATCGAATAGTGGTTTATAATTTTTATAGGGAGGAGATAAGAGGAAGTTGATTCCAAGTCAATTTGTTTTTCAACTTGGAATGTCAAGTACATCGAGTTAGAATTTTATTTTCTAAAGGTTGTAAGTGTCAATTCATAGAAATCCATGGTACTGTGTATAATTAGATGATTGAGTACTATAATGATGTATAAACATTGAAATAGTTGATAATTTAGTGGCATTAAAAATCGTAATGTGTAGTGTTTAATGATTGATAATGACAATAATAGTAAAGTGATAGAAATAGTGATATTTAAAATGCTAAAATAATATTTATATGTTATAAAAAAGATTTAGAAGTGTTATGTATACCTGTGAAACTGTGAAGTTAAGGGTATAAGAAAGGAAAATTATTGGGAGTGTAAAAATAATTTTTAGTGTAGGCTGTGTAATTTTTGAAAAATCCGATTTTGGGTCTGGAATAACATTAAAATTATGACAAAATTTCTGTTAAATTTATAAGTAATAAATGGGATTTAAGTATTGATTGAATGTTTGATAAATGGATTGTTCATGGGTTCTACGGGTTTTCGGTGACTTTAGGTCTACCAGTGCCCTAAGACTGTCACGATTCAAAAGTGGGTCGTGACATTATTACTTTATAAGAGACACCAAAAAAATAATAAAAAACTCATTTTTCTACGTTCTTATTATTGTTCTTATTCTTGTTTTTATTCGTGTTTTGTTTATTTTTATAACAAATATTTTATAAATAATTTTTAATTTTTATTATTACAAGGGTTTCATTGATAATAATTAAGTTTATTTTTATATTAAATATATATGCATTAATTATGTAAAAAAATTCTATTCACTTTGTCTTTCAATAAACATTCTAATTTTCTTTTTAATATGTTTTATTTTAATTGTCTCATTTTATAATCCAAACTATATTTTATTTTAATTTTATAATAATACTCTCATTAAAAAATATGTTGAAAAATATAAAAATTAATTAAGAAATATAAAATATAAGGGAATGTGAAATGTAAAAGGAAATTAAAGTAATAAATAAAATTAAAATAATAAATAAATTAGAAAGATTAAAATAATTAAAAAAAAATTAATAATTATATATTTTATAATTAGGATGTTTATTGTGAAACGGATGCAGTATCAAATTAAGTTTAGATTAAAGTGTAAATAATCTTAATATTAATGTTTTAAAATAAAAATAGTTAAATAAAATTTAAAAGTATACAGTATTTAATTATATTAATTAAAATAAGATAAATTTGATATTTTATTAATAATTTTTAATTTTTATTGTTAGAAGAATTATATTAATAATAATTAAATTTATTTTTATATTAAATATATATTCATTAATTATATAAAAAAACTTATATCAAGTTATAAGTCGTGATCAAAGTGGAAATTATTTCAATATTCTCAAAATCTTTTATAAGTTTAATTTCATTTAATAATAAATTTAATAAATATTTTTTTAATTGTTCGAATCAATTTCGACTCAGATAGTTCAAGTCAAATTTAAACCCTCATTTTTCTAGCAGATTCATTTTTCCGGTCGGCTTAAAACTTGCCGCCTCTAAATCAGTGTCAAATGCATGTATTGGCTTATGTATAATCTGGTAATGTACGATGAGCATGTAATTGCATTGCAATAATTAGATTTAGAGCCATTATCACTTAGAGACTTTGTTTTGTTGTAATTTATGAAAAATGATTCAATAAGTCCATGCAAAGACCTTGTAAATCGTCGGATGAGAGCAAATACTCATCAAAATATTTCCATCAGACGGTTGTAAACTCAGTACAAACCAACATTGACTGTGCAGAGATGGAGGGTGGCCAGCTGGCTTTGGCAGTTAACCCCAGATTCTCATAAATAATGTTACAAATGATATGTGGGTTTTTCTTTTTTTCTTTACCAGTTGAAAAGGCCAATGCAGAAGCTACTAATCCCACTACAACAGTGCCAACCCAGGTGCAGCTAAAAGGGTAGGCATCTACGTACAGAGAAAATATGCAAATCCCTAAAACCACAAGCTACGGCATTTCAGCACTTAGGACGTGTTGCACTTGCAAAATACCGCGATTACAAAGATAATAATCTACAAGCAGTTATAGTTAGTTGCTGTTCATAAAGGTTATTAGGATTGACCATGCCCCGCAAAATTTTTTGAGCCTTGTCTCCTTATCTAGTTTTGTGATTAGTTATAGCAACAGAAATAAAACAAGATGTGATTATGAAATGATAACAGAACAGGGAATCAGTAATATCTCAGGACACATTAATACTAACTAAGGTACAGAGTGTGGCCAGAACTACTCGGCTGATCTTGAAATCCAAATCCCCTTTCAATGGCAAATCTAAAATCGCACCAAACAAGTAACAATAAAAAAGAAAAAAAAAATCAATAAGAAGGAAGAAAGAATTGAACTGAAGGGGCCAAGTCACCACCATCAACTATTTATAACTTAATTTTCAGTTCTCTCTTCTGTTGAAAAAAGAAATGAGTAAAAAGAAAAGAAAAAGGAAAAAAGAAAAGAAAAGAAAGGAACAAGTGCTTCTCTCCACTGTACTTCTATTTCAGCTCCCCGCCAACTGAAGCATGCACAAATACAAAGTTATTGGCACCAAGGCATAAAGGGAAGGAAGAAGCCAAACCAAGAGATCTATAGATAACTCGTTCTCACCCTATCCATCAATCCTCCTATCTGCACCAAGAAAGCAAATTATTACAGAAGGGATACAAGCAAGTTTGCAAGTACAAGCAGCTATATCTTTTATTTATTTTTTAGTTCATTGGATGCAATAACTCGTAATCCCTACTTTGATAAATCTCTTAGTCATACCAACCAGGCACAGGCTATGCCTATTTGGTAAATAGACTACTTGTATTCAGCCATGGATTATTCCATTTTACCTGGTACTAGAGTTTCCAAGTGTGAGCTCAAGATCATCGGATACACATTCTTCGTGGATCCTCTCCCCTTCCCAAGGTTTTACTAAGCCTGCTGTGTTACTTCCAAATGCAAACTCAGCTGCCATACTGTCTGCCATTGGAACATCTGCTGTCTGATCAACACCTGCAGGAACTGCAGGAGAGCATGTCCCACTTTGCCCAGGCGTCCACATTCGTGATCCAGCACCCGATAAAGGCTCCTCTCTGAAGCCAAATGGATTCCGCGAGACAAGGCTAAATGTGGGTGATGACGGTCCACTTTGGGGAATTTGGATACCAGTTAGCCATCCCGAATCAGGCAGGACCTGACGGCCAGGGCTTGGTGGGGTAGATGAGGGCATAGATGACGGCAGGAAAGGATAATTCTGGCCTTGCCAGGATGGGCCTGCAGCTGGATCATCCCAGTCATTTTTGTTGCGGGGAGTTCGGGCAGTTGGAGAGCTCAATGGAGGGGTGACTGGAGCACTTATAGAACCAGTGTGAATGTAGAGATGGTGTGCGTGCTTGGATGAGGCTGATGATGAACCAGATGAGAGGTTTTTAAGCCATGGGATGAGGGAATTGGCATCAGTATTACCATTAGTATGGGCAGTGTAATGGGATGAAACAGGACTGGGGAAAGAAGATGAGCCAGGACTTGGATTATAAGATGCACAAGGACTTTGGTGGTAGGATGAGCACGGACTAGCTGATGCAGACCTTCCCATAATGTCCATGTGTTCCACAGGTTTGCATCCCTGAATATAGTGAGCAAGACAAATTATTCGAACTTCTTAAGAGATTTAATGCAGGGAAATATGTCCACGTGCAAAACAAGCAAACAAATAAAAAGTTGTAGCAAATTTCTAACTATATCACTATAGTTTGTACTATTAATGTTTAAATTTTTGCCCAAGTGAGAGCTATTTCCTCAACTTCCACGAATGGGTATGCAGGTTTTTAGCATGATGCAACACTTGGTAATGGGCCTAGGTTTATGAACTCAGCTAAACTCTAATGCACCAAAATTATTATTTTAGTAAAGTTAAATTGTTTAAAATGGAAACAACCCTATCATAGTGCCAATTGGAAATATATTTGAGGTGTCTTTGTGCATCATTTGGTTCTTTGAAGTGTGCGTAAACATTTCAAGTACAATCCCAAACACATACTATACAAGAAGAAATATTTTTGACATAAAAATAGCTCGAACATGAGACAGATATAGCGTCTAGTTTTTTGGCGGATCTTGTTCACGAAGGTCTAGACACAGACTATATTGAGCCCCACTTCATTTGAGAGTATAGGTCACTAGGGGGTTTTGGTCCACTTGATAATTTCTCCAATGACACTTCAACAAATTTGTGAAATTATCTCATGCCATCAATAGTCATGGCGGCTCCAATCGGCTCTAGTGAAGCCTATTCAACACAACAACCTTGAGATGGCTACTTCACACCTTAACGGTGTCCTCATTTTGTTATGGGACATCCCCCAGTCAACCACCTTAAAATACTAAGTTAATATTTACCAATCTATGACTCGCTCCAACTCCATTTCATCCACTTACCACTAGAGTTAAATAACTGAATTAAAAAAATTTCCAACCCCACCTATAATAGTATTTACTATTTAGGCTTAGCCTGGTTGGTATAAGGGCATGAGGAGTGGGAATCTGGAGTTCAAATCCATTGTATAACCTAGGAATTTCACCGATTTAATGAAAAGCTATTAAAAGGGAAGATTGTCGATATTTTGTAGCCTATAATGTCATTTTAATCCATTTTATCTTCCATAAATAAACAAATAAAATCAAGTTAGAAAAGGAGCCTGTATGGGCAACCAGGGTGAACGTATATCTTCCTTCTTTCCTTTTTTTTATTAAAATTACGTGGACCCCTATTAACACCACATTACATTATGAACTTATCACACAGCATACCATGTGCTACTCAATGACCCTTTGAGCCACTATTTCCACATACTATATCAAAAGTGCCCCAATTCAAAGCAATGGACAACATGACAGAAAGGGGCAACATGGTAATTGAAACCCGACAAGCAACTTCGTTAAAGCAAGAATTAATGTCAAACAATATATATAACGGTATCAAAATACTGCACCCCACGACACGCCATCTCCTCCTCCAACATGTTTCTACACTAATCAAACTCTCTCCCCACACGCTTTACTCCTTTTAATATATTCCTAAAATTACCAATATATAATTTTTCATAAATGGGAATCCAAGGATTCGATCTCTACACTCCTTTCTTTATAATTTACTCAATCAAACCAAAGTTTTCAACTATATCACAACAAACATCATCCAAAGCGTGCCCACAAAACAACAGTAAAAATGAAATCAATATTAGTTTATCACTGTTACCTCCGGGAATATCGGGGTAAATTATACTAAATGTTTCATGGAATGACCAAAATAACCCTGGCATTGCACAGAGTAGAAAAAGACAGAATTAAAAAGGAGATCTTTCATGAAAAAATGCAAAACAACCGGCCGATCAGGAATCGCCAAAAGGGGTAAAAAAGAAAAGTGAAGCAGAGCCTGTAAAAAAAGAAAAACACCAGACTTGCATAAAAGCATGCAAAGCGAGAGTTCAATCCAGGAGGATGATTTGTGCTCTGTAATGACGAAATCGCCCTTTTGAATTTTGCTGAACTTGGTGCGCTACTGAAATGGTTATTTTCGTCTGAAAAAAGTCTGAGCACTATCTGAGTTACTGTTTATGGTGTTCGAATATAAGGATCGAAGCCACAGACCGAATCTTAAGATCTTGTGTTTCGTGCGTTGAAAAGGAAAACAAACGGGAAATTAAAAAAATAAAATAAAATCTATCGTCACATGAAACCAACCAAAGCCAATCCCAACCGTCTATCAGTATGCGTTACCTTTTTTTAATGTTACGATTCTTTCCCTCCCTATCATACCCCAAGATTTACGCAGCGCATGTTAGCAAAGGAAACCAATCCGCATTTCACAGCTCAGGTTGCCGGTAAATTTTTTTTTTTTTTTTTAAACAGAAGTTTAGATTTCAGATCTGCCGCCAACAATCTAACATCACCGGCGCAGTTTATTATCAGTAACTGACCTACTTAAAGCAAGCTAAAACCAGTTAACGCGCGAATTAAATTATTAAATATTCATTAGAATAACAATTACTAATTTTTTGGACTTACCTTTCTATAAGTGGTGCCATCCTCTTCAACAGTCCAACCAGCCTCGTTGCAGAGAGCTTTAAGAACCTCATTATTGTCGCAGTGTTTCGGGAGCTTGTAATTTCCATACATTCGCAGTCCGGAATAGATCTTTGCGGCGATCGCCCTTCTTCTCCTCTCTCGTCTCTTATTATTCTCTCTCTCCTTCCATGTCGGCGTTCTCGACCCTGACGTCATTTTTTAAGCTCCTTGTTAACAATATTGCAAAAAACTAAAGCAGAAAAGCTAATTATCGAATTGAAGCACTTTTTCTACACGAAAGGTTGGTTGAATTTTCTCGAGAAACAAACAATGTACCAAAAATGCATAGGAATTTGGCGGTTTTTTCTTTCTTTCTTTCTTTCTTTTTTTTTAAGTTCTGGTATCTGGTCAAGATGAAGTAGTTAAACGAAGGGTGGGTTGGAGAAGGTGAACTAAATACAGAGACTTAGAGAATTTAACCTTGAAAAAGTACATAAATAACGAGAATGCCACTAGAGGCTGTCCTCCGCAATCACGGTGTTTAAGCACGTGTTTAGGCTTTTAATAAAGAGAACAGGAGAGGTCGTGAGGTGACGGAGAGGCGTGAGAAACGGTGTCGTTTCTACGCTGTGAGGGTACTAAGGGCGAAAACGTTTAGGAGAGTGATAAAATAGTAAATAAGGTAACATATAATTTGGCACAGCCTATTTGGATCATGGACTAGCTTCGGCGAGGTTTGACTTTAAGTTTAACCGTGACCCCAATTGGCAAATTTGTTCATTGATTTTAATGTAAAAGAATATTATAAGTTACCACTTACCAATATACTTATTTCTGTGTTTGATTGAGACCTTAATCTTTGAATAAAATTTTGGATTAAATTTTTACAAAATTTATCATATTTTTCATATAGACTCGGATCATAAACAGATATAATTACTAACCATTTGATCCACCTAACAGAGTTGCTTAACCCATCAATTCTCTAATCTATTTAAGAGAGCTAATCAATTAACACAGAGAAAAGTTCCGAAGTCCAAATAGGCAAAAGAAAACAGCAAGGATGGTGGGCCGCTAGCACGCGGAACGCAACTAAAGTGCGCAACCGGTGTTGGCCCGAAGGAATGCAGTGTCAGTTTTGTCAGTGTGTATGTATTTTCAATTTTGTGCAATATAATAATTTTTTATTTTTAATAAATTATAATATAATTTAATAATAATTATAAACCGACGAAAAATTATTAAATATCACTCTTTTTATTAAAATTTAGATGAATATTTTCTCGTACTGTTTAATAATTTAATTAAAAATTAAAATACCTCTCAGGTTTATATTCCAAAAAGACCTTCTCCCTTCACGTGATGGTGCCTTTTTAGCATAAGTAGAAAGAGAGTTGCATGATTAGACAGCCCAGGTGGGTTTCAGTGGGCAAATTGGACAAAAGACGATTGCTTTTTTATTTAATTTTTAAAGGATAGTGTTTGTGGTGGGCCATCTTATTTGCGCCACCTTCCAAATCAGATGATTGATCGCCTTCTTCGACTTCCACCCTCTCTCTTCTCTTTTCTCACTTTTGCCTTTCGCTGTAAAACTCTGAGAAAATAGCGCCACGCACCTACGCCTATGGCCTATATTATGGATTATTATTATTATTGGAATTAGTCAGAGCCAATTTCTTCGAACTAATTATTTTTTTTTTCAATTTATAAATAAATAAAATAAAACGATTTATTTTTTCCATTTTTGTTATTTGGCTGCATTTTAAGGAGATCAGCTGTGAAAGAAATGAAAACGGAAATAATTGAGAAAAAAAATAAGAATAATGATATATATATATATAAGACAGAGTTATAATTATGTCTTTCAAATTTCTATTTAACAAAGGACAAACATATTATTATTTTTATCCATTTCACAAACGATAAAAATATAAATTATAAATTAAATATTATTGTGTAAGTAAAATAAATAGTTCAATTATTTTCTTATTATAATTTTAATTAAAAAATTGAATTTTTAAATATTTGTATATTTAGCACACGAAATATAATCTAGTAATAATTTTATATTCTTTTAGATAATATATTTATAATCGATTATTTTTCTCAATATTAAAAAGAAAACACACATATCTTTAATTATTTTAATTTTTAAATTTCACATTAATCTAGTGCATGTGTGTTATGGTAAATGTATAGATTTTTATAATATTTTAAAATTATTGTGGTTTGAATTAAATGTGATTATATTTTTATTTATTTTTTATTAAAAAATAAAACATAATATTTAATGGATATTTATATAAATTTATATTTATGTGAAAATAATTTTATTCTTCTTAATTAAATTTTTTTATTTCATTCATAAATTCTTTCAAATAATGTGAGTGTTTGATAATTCAATTATTAAATTATAGTTTTGTGAAAATGAATTTTGTAAAAATTGATTTTCTTATAAACTAGGAATTGGTGCTTAAAATATTTATGTTTCAGTGACCAAAAAACACGTTTAAAAGAATCAAAAACTATTCTGTTGTTTTTAGCAAACACCCAAATAACTTAAAAACACTTCATGCTACAGTAATTTTAAATTATTAAAGGGTTTTAGATTTGGATCTCCTATATAAGCTTATTCATTTAAACTAGATAAATTAATCATATTGAGCCTGAACAATACCAAAAGATTTTTTTTTTAATATTGTACTTTGTTTTATAACTAAATGTTATTTTTATTTTTAAAATAAAAAAAATTAAAATTTAAAAGTAAGCTAACTAAATGGAGGCTAAATTAAATGATAACCTTAATAAATTTTATACCTTATTTGATTATTGTATTCTCAAAATATTTTCAGAAAAAATGAGATTGAGGTTAAGACATAAGATAAACTTTAATTATGGAAAATTTTATTTTAAAAAATATATATTATAAAAATATAACCAAATTAACTTAGATATTGTAATGTTGTTTATTGTAATTTTCAAACTTATTACAATTATTTTGTTAGGAATATGATTGAAAATATTTTTTAAAAAAATATAAATTTTTTATATAATTGAATTTTTTATTTATTTTTAATATAATAGAGATAGTGTAGTAAATTTTTTGCTAATAAATTTTCTTATTAAAAAATTGAATTATAATATATAAATTAAGAAAACGTAACAACATTAATCAATAAATTTTAAGTATTTCTTAGATAGACGTCGGAGGAGCCCCCCAAACACGAAGACTAACATATGTACATGATAAATTAGTCATAGCATTCGCTACTTTTTTTTTTTTATATCTTCAGTTAATTTTTATAAATGATTTTTTTTAATTTTAAATTAATATTAAATTTTAAAAAATATGTGAATGTATATAAAATAAATAAATAAATAAATAAATAAATTATTTTTTTAGTAATATATAATTAAACCACAATTTTATAAGAATCAATTAAATATTTTTATTTAATTTTATAATTAAATCAATTTATTATTACTTAGAAATAGATTGTCCATGAAATTAATTTAAATTTAAATTTTTTATAAACTGAAATTTACAAGTAAGTATAAAGTACAGTAAAGCATCTATAAATTAATACTCAATAAATTAAGAATTTTTATTATATAATATTTTAATTTGGGACAATAGATTAAATTAATAATTTCGATAAATTAATAAGATAAATATTTTTCTGAAAATTTATACATAATTATATGGTCTCATTTATATTATAAATTAATAATTTATCAATATTTTATATATAATAAATTATGATACTTTATTAAAATATAAGTTTATTATTATTTATTTTTTTTAATTTAAATTTAGTTGAATTTTATCTCTAATTTTTATTATTAAATATAGAAATTATAGAGTTGAACTCTCGAATTTCAATAAAAATTTATGAAATGTTATTAAGGAATTGAGTGCGTTATTTGAATATATTTGATATTTTATCTTAATTAATTTTTAAGTGAAATTTGTCAGAAATTTATTATTGTAATTTTTTTTAATATATATATGATTTTTTTACTATATTGTCATGATTAATTTTTAAATACTATTTAGGTGAAAAATTATTATAAATTTTTTGAAGTGATTTATATAAAAATTATTTTAAATCTAAATAATTATATTCACGTATTTTTTTTATCTTTCATTTAATTCATATTCAATTTATATATATATTTTAGTTTAATTTATATTCAATTGATAATATATTTTTTATTTTAATTAATTAATATTTAATTTATTATATTTTTTAGTTCATATTAAATTAATTATAAAATTAGATAAAATATTAATTTTTAATTAATTAAATATTATTTATTAAATTATAAATATTTTTTAAATTAATAAATTATTAATTAATTAATACTTCATTTAATTAGTAAAATTTATTAATTTCAATATTATTAATTTATAAAAATTTTACTTTCTAATCTTTTATAACCAATTGCGGGAGTAAATACAAAGTAGGGCAGGGACTACGAGGCTATGGCTGAGCTAAGTAACGTGTAATGTGTAATATTAATAGTTGCCTAATGGCCTATTGTATGCTTTGTGTAGGGACCACTAATTATTAAGAGGTCTAATCATATCCGTTAAACTGGTGGGGTCACGTGATGCCCGATATGCCTGCCACCCACGATGCACTTCACTTGCTTGCTTTTTCTAACGGTGGATTTTTCTTTTTCTTTTTTTTTTTTCTTTTTTTTTTCTTTCTTCTTCTGCTCATCTACGTCTCTCTCCATCTATTTTGTAAGCCCACTAGCTGAAATCAAATCGTATCATTGTCCCTATCATTTTATTATTATTATTATTATTATTATTATATATATATATAATCATTTTTATTATATATATATTTTTTATTATTAATTATTTTATTTTAAATAATAAAATAAATATTTTTTTTAAGAATTTTATTTGATTAAATTACTCCAATAAAAATGATAATGTTAATTATCAACATTAAAGAGAAGCGATAATTAGTGTTAGTAAAAATAATTTTTTTATTAGATGTTAAATTTTTAACGAATCCCATACTTAATTAAAGCGAAAACTGATTTGAAGGAGAACTCTCTTCAACGAGTAAAACTCTTTATTATCACTGGGTGCTTAAAAATAAGTATTTGTACATGTATAATTTGTTATAAATATGAGTCTAATATAACAATATATGCAATCATGCATTATTATTTATATTTTTCAGAAAAAAATGGTGGATTTGACATTTGTTTGAATTCTTTTGCTAAAACATTATTGCTATAGACAAAGTGGCTTCTGATTTTACAATGGATTAGTATCTTTTTTTCCCACTTTGAAATGATGACAAACAAATGTATCAAATTGGAATCGAATGCCTCCCAGTTGATCTCTGTTATGAAAGAAAAATTATCCAAATATCAAAGTAAAAATTTTAAAAAATCCAGACATTAATGATTAATTTCTCATTATTTGTTCAACAAATTTGCCATTTTTTCTGTTTTAGGCTTGGAAATCTTAGTGGCATTAATTGAGATCTTGATCCAATCGAGCCGAATGCTACATGGGCTAAGAGACCTTGGTATACCAGGCCCAGGTGGATGTTGATGTAGCAGTTTGATGGGCAATCCAATTAAACAGCATTAACTAGCCCATTATAAAATATATTCGATCTTTTTAACTGTTATTAAATATTCAGATTTTTCTAAACCTTAAATTTATTTTAAATTTTAATTAATATATTCAAAATTTATTTATCCATCATAACTATACCATCAAATAACAAGCATATTAAATTTAACTGCTTTTATAACTAGTGTTCTAAAAACTATGATTAAAAAATAAAAATTCAAATAATATTAAATTAATAATTTAAAATAAATTAAATAGGTAAAAAATAAAAATTATGATTAATCACTTTGAAATGATAATGATCGTAAAAAAATATAATTCTATCAAAAAATTTTATTTTTTTCTCATTCAATTTATTTTTATATTAATTTATTTATATTTATTTGAAATAATTATTTTATAAATACAATTTATTTAAAATAATCATTCCTAATTGAAAAATCACAAATTTAAATTAATAAAAAATTATAAGACACTAAACTTACAGTATTTTACATATAATATTCATAAACTTCGATTGTTTTATATTAAATCATTAAATTCACAAGAAATTTATTAGTAGTAATTAAAAACATTAAAGCATAACATTGTATTTCGACAATGAAAATAATTATCTTGTAATGAATTTTTTTTCTTCTAAAATTTTTAAGTTTTATACATTAAGATATATTTAAAATTGTAATGTGATTTTTAATAATTTATATATTATGTTAACAAATTTATCATAAATTTTATTATTTTTGATCAAAAGAGTTTGAAATATGAAAAAATAATAATAATTATAAGCAGATGATATTTGGGAATAAATGGGAAATGGCATATAAGTATACTAAGCAGAATCTAGAACAATCTAGACTCCATTGACATGTTAAGGTTAAATGCCTTGATGCTCAAACCTGTTACAAACACACACACACACACACACACAAAAAAAAAGCAATATTTTATTTTTTTGGACTAACGTGTAGTTGTATGAACCACAAATCATAAAGACAAAGTCAATCCTAATATGTCTATAATAATACAATGTTCAACATTTATATTTTTAAACCTAAGCCATCGTTTGAAAGGACTCGAAAAAAAAAAAAGTGATCCATTAATCCTTAGGGACTACCGCCATTCATATACTACTAATTCTGGAATAATCTAAGAAGACGTGAATGACTGTCTCATCCTCCTGATAATATCATTGGCACTTGGCATCAACACTTAAATGCCTTTAAATTTGATATATGTATTCTACCCCATACTTTCTCTTCCATCTCTGGTACCAAAGATAATAAAAACTTATTATTAACGTGCAATCAAGCAGAGAGGTCCAAGTTTGTTGTCATGAAGGCTGACCAGGAGAGGAGAGCTGCAATTATCATGACCAGGAGAGGAGAGCTGCAATTATTCTCGGAAATAAAATTATTAAATTATTATTATGACAAAGGCGGTGTGTATACTGTGTATTCCAAGGTGAGACCACGTGTAAAACAACAGTTAAGAGACGCTTACATCTCCCCACACCCCAGACATGGCATAAGCACTTACGCAAAAACCTCCTCCATCGTTTAATTGGCCAACAAAACCGCTTTGTCATGTGACTTTGTTATTTATTTATTTATTTTAAATCCTTAATTATAATAACTTATTATTATTAATGACATTGACATCTTCTATAACTGTTTTTAAAAATAAATTATTAGTTTATTATTATAAATTCAATTTTTTTTTTCTTTTTAGAATGATTAGTTCATTTCTTATTCATTAAGTGGTTAATATAACTTTTATAAAAAAAAAAAAAAAAGTGTTTAATATAATTAAGAAAAACTCACAAATTCTCTATTTTATTTTTATATTATAAGGATAGTTTTTTTTAGTGAATTATTAATAAATTATCAAATATAAAAATTATATTAAATTTTTTATTATAATTTAGTAAAAAATACACTAATTATTAAATGAAAATCTATTTCTTAACGTGAGAGGCAAAATCTCTAAGATAATAAGTAATTTTAAGAAACTGATGTATTTGTATTTATTTGTGAGTGGAAATTTTAGCTAATGTTAAGCCCAATAATAAACTTAAAATTTTATATTATATATTTTTTAATTAATGTTTTGGAATTTTTAAATTTTATCTACGTTACCGAAGTTGAGGAAAATTCGTCAGATGTGGCTCACTATTCCACCAAAGCACAAACGTCACATACAAAGACATTTTATATATTAGGATGAAAGTCAAACCACACAAATCAAATTAAAGTAATTAAATTTTATTTTAATGATTTTATAATTAATTAATTTAATTTTTAATTTAAAAAATAAAATAAATTAAAAATTTAATTTAATTTATAATTTAAATTTTTAAAATTTCAAACTGAATAATAATTATATATATATTAATTTTTATTATTAGTATAATTAAATATATTTTATTTTATATACATTTGAATATTTCTTTTAATATCTATATTATATTTTAAATTATTTTTTGAAAATTTTATATCAACGCATTATTAGTATTATTTTTAAAATTTATAATAAAATAATAATAATTTATAAAATTAATATATTTAATTTAAAATTAATAAAATGAAGACATTAAATTAAATTAAATCAAACATAAAATTTATTTATAATAATAGAATTGATTTGTTTCGAGAAATTTGATAAAATTTTTAAATTGGTCGAATCAAATTACGTCACCCTACCCGGCACAATCGAAACAAACCGTTTTCGCTCCTCTAAGTCAAAATCAAATCAACCCCGATTTCTCTGCAACTTCGTAATAACTTTTTTATTTTTTATTTTTTATTTTTTATTTTTTCCTTTTGAGTGTTGATCAACCTTTTTTCTTTAGCTCCAAGGTTTCATTTTGGTTATTGTTCGATTATTTTACATAATTAATAAAAAATAGTGTTTGTTTAGCGACTTGTACATTTTAATAACAGAATTAAACTGTTTATTTTTGTTGTTTACATACAGGAACCTGCAACTGTTGCGTTTGGGTTTCGATTGGGCAAAGGGGAAGTGGGATTGTTTTGAATTTTTTCATTTTGCAACTGGAAGATATTTCTTGCTCTGAGTATCGCGATTGAGCCCAATTCTATGAGGGTGAAAAGGGTTTTACTAGGTTGGATTTTGTATTTATCTTTGGGTATTGGGTTTTGGATTTTTAAAGGACGGTTGATCCATTTTTTGGAGTGATTTATAAGATTGCTCCCCAAAAGCTGATGTTCGGGACGTTTATTGTCTAAGCATAAGAGGGTTTATTGTTTTTTTTTTTTTTTTTTACCTGATTTGAGGAGTTTTCAGTGTAGATTCAATGGTTGTGAATTGGGTCTTTGTTGGGGTTTCGAGGTAGCCTGGAGGGTTTTGATCATTTGGGATTTTTGGAATTAAATAATAGGGGAGCTGAATTTTTATATTCCTTTGCGAATGTTTTCGGGTCTTGGAGACCATTGATGTTGTGGTTCTGATTAGAGATTGGAATTTAGGATGGATGAATCTCAGGGCAGCTCCAATTCGTTGCCACCATTCCTTTCGAAGACATATGAGATGGTGGATGATCCTTCCACAGATTCAATTGTTTCGTGGAGTCAGAGCAACAAAAGTTTTATTGTATGGAATCCGCCAGAGTTTGCAAGGGATTTGCTCTCGAGATTCTTTAAGCACAATAACTTCTCAAGTTTCATCAGACAGCTCAACACATATGTAAGCTAATGCCTTCCCTGTTTTGTGCCTTTTTGTACTTCAATGCTTATTGTGCATGTGGATGCATATGCTTTCTATTTGGATTTATTTAGGTTGAATTGGAACGTTTTGAATTTAATAGGGCTTTAGAAAGATCGATCCAGAGCAATGGGAATTTGCAAATGAAGATTTTATTAGAGGCCAACCACACCTTATGAAGAACATTCATAGACGGAAGCCAGTTCATAGCCATTCTATGCAAAATCTTCAAGGACAGGGATCTAATCCATTAACTGATTCAGAAAGACAGGCTTTGAAGGATGATGTAGATAGACTTAAACATGAGAAAGATGGGCTTATCTTGGAGTTACGGAGGCATGAATGCGAGCGGCAAGGATTTGAGTTGCAAATGCAGGCATTGAAGGAGAAATTGCAACTGATGGAACGGCGGCAGCAAACTATGGTGTCTTTTGTGGCCCGAGTCTTGCAGAAACCTGGGCTTGCTCTAAATCTCATGTCACAATTGGAACCAGGCCATGATAGAAAGAGAAGGTTGCCCAGAATTGGTTATTTTTATGATGAAACAAGCATTGATGATAATCAGATGGTGACTGCTATAGAAAACGCAGATGGTAATTCTACAGCTCTGTCAAACATGGAGCAGTTTGACCAGTTGGAGTCATCCCTGACATTTTGGGAGACTATTGTAAATGATGTTCAAACCAAAGTTCTACGTAATTCGACCTCAGAGTTGGATGAATCTACAAGTTGTGCAGAAAGTCCAGCCCTATCTTGTGTACAGTTTAATGTCAATGTTTGGCCCAAGTCTTCTACTATTGACATGAATTCTGAGCCTGCTATAGCTTCAGCTCCAGAGCCTGATCCCCCAAATAAACAGGCAACTGGTACTGCTCCTACTGTGGCAACTGGAGTCAATGATGTATTCTGGGAACAGCTTTTGACTGAGAATCCTGGTTCAACAGATGTGGGGGAAGTTCAATCAGAGAGAAAGGAGTCTGGTGATAGAAAAAATGGAATCAAACCCAGTGATGAAGGAAAATTTTGGTGGAATATGAGGAATGTAAATAATCTTGCAGAACAGATGGGGCATCTTACTCCTGCAGAGAGAACATGAAATTGCTTGATTTTTTTTTCGGGCTTTTGGTGCCTCAGAGCCTCACATGTAATAAATTTAGGTATGATTTGCTGATGTGGTAATAATAGATTGTGTTTTTTGATTTCATCATAAACTCATGTCCTTCTTAATGGTGCTTTGAATGTTATCTAGCTAGAACAGTTTTTTGACATCTATCATATAGGAGGAAAATGTCTCCTTTAAAAATGGAAATGAATTTAGTGCCAAATTATGTGATGGTTTTAAAAAAAAAAAAAATTATGTGATCGTTGGAATAGTTTTCTCAAGTCATCATGCATAGAGAAAGCTCCCTATGTCTGTTGGGGGTAGATGGTGGATCATATCACTTAGAATATTAGAGATATGGTTTGATGAGGTTCAAATATAAACAGTTAACTGACCTGTCTCCACTCTAGCAAAATACATTCTGGAATTGCCCATGTTACTGATTACACAACCTTGCTAGCTTAGTAAGAAACAGAAATAGCCAACTGAGGCAAATGCGGTGGAACCTGGATGAGGTCTTTGTGATGCTGTGTGACCATTAATGACTCTTATTGAGAGTTTTTTTTTTTTTTCGGTACAAGTTGACTGCAAACACAAAGGAAAGAAAGGTTTTAAATTTGAGGTTGGCTATAGGGGAAGCTATAGCTTCAGATGTGATAATGTTGGCAATATGGCTGGCAATTTTGTAAATGGATGTGCCGCTAACAATCCTTGAACAGCAATTTAGACTTGCATAATTTTGAGCTTTTGAATAGATATTTGGTTTTCAAGCACAGCTTGGTTGTACGGGACTTAGTAAGTGCACTATACACTCTTCAACTACCTTCGACATAAGTTCTGTGCATTCGTTCTCATTCTTTGTTTTAAGTTTTTATGTAACATTTATTATTCAATAGAGGATGAGATTTTTATCTTATTTGTGAGCATGTAGTATTTTGCATCTAGTTCTAAGGGTTGCATTAGCTTTACTTATACTGTGAAATGGTTGTTTCCTCGGATTGAGGTTGAATATGATTCACTGGAATTAGATTACAGAAGCACATTGTTGGCTACTGCAAGTTGGTGAGTTTGAAAGTTGAGGCACAATTATTTATACAAACTCTCATGTGTAAAGTTCAGTTGCTCTGTAATGTCAGGTTATGGTTAGGTAAAAAGATATATGTTAGGATCTTGCTGCTGCATAATAAACATCAGCAGGGTACTGAGAACACAAAAAATGTGAATATACTCCCATTTTTCAATTTGAATTATTAGAAATTAGGATTAAGAATCATGCATTTTCTTATAGTTTCTAAACGTATTTGTAATAATATCAAAATGAGCTACAACGCCAGTTTTCATCAGTTAGTTTGTATGATTACTGTCTATTTATTGGCTAGGAAAAGTCCAAGTCATTTTGCATTTGAGTAGAGCAGTGGAAACGAGGGTATATCAGTTTACTGTTACTGCTTCTGTCATAGAATACCTTATAAGGGAACTGCAACAGAGTAGGATGGAAAAATTTGTTCTTGTAATGAGAATGAGACGCTACAATTAATGTTATATTTTTGATGAATACCTTTAATTAGAAATGGATGAGCACCATCTGCAAAGATGGAAGAAGTGTGTATATACTATTTGTTTTAACTTGACTTGCGTCTAGTAAATAATGAAATCAAAATGGCTCTCTTGAAGAATAGAAGAATTGAACGATTTATGCATGTTTGAAGGTGGAATGCCAGGGGAATAATATCTACTTCCTCTTTATGTTTGCTGTGGTCTTTTTTCTTCATCGACAGTCCACTGATTATGACTTCTACGCAAATCAAAAATCTATTTGGAATGCCACTCTGAAACAGTAGGAAGTTAGACTAGCGGCGGCTGTGCTGTGCTAGCCAGATGGAGATGGCTACACAGCCGCCTCTAGACTGTAATATTTCTAAATTTAATTTTCACAGGTTCCTTGCAGTAGTCTTTAAGTCCTAACCAAATCCTGCTTCTCAAGATGGAATTATCCATTTTCTTTGTTATGCCACTTGTAGAATAGAATGGATTATGCTATACATACAAATGACTTCCAATAATAATGAGAAATGCGATCCTGTTTTTGGTGTGCAATGCAAAATGCGAGAACATTAAGAGGACTATTAATGTGTTTTTCAGGAAGTCCAATTTTGCTATTGCTGGCTTAAGCAATCTTGCACTGAAAATGGGATACAAGATTGGGAGAGAAGCTACAGTTACGAAGTCTTCTTCAGATGTACGCAGAAAACTTTTTAACTGGGAATTTCTTTTTTGTTTGATATTCGGATTTGCAATTTCATAACTCTAAAGACTGTGTTATATAATCAAATCAAAACTCATTGGTTTTTAAGTAAAATTGTCATTGGATAAGGTTGTAAATAAGGATTGGGAATACTGATCGCTTATGTCAGAGAAGCAACTAGTATTAACACTTTCCTGAGAATGGTGGACCTATGGAAGTTTAGTACTGGAACAGTACTAAATTGTTACACATCCCCATGGAAAAAGTATGGATTTTGGGAAGTAGAAAAGGATTTATAAATATTATTACTTTGCTTTGCAGCCTACTGCTGTAAGGGTTGAATTCAGAAAAATTCACTGTACAGCACCCAGGACACTTACTAGGTCCATAATGGGTCTTGGTACTGCCTAGATTCTTCTTCCCTCAAATCGTACATTACTTCTAAAAGCCTCTCTTCAAGCTGGTGAAGATACAGTACACAATCACATTAGTATTTGCATATTTATAGTATTTCTTGAAGCTAATTTTTTTTTCCTATCAAAAGACAATTAGAAGCATGATAATAGAACAGTAATATCTTACTTATTTACAGGATACCTACAGGTTAACAAGTTTCCCTCTCATTAGCAGAAGTGTGGTTAATTAACATTCTTCATTCTCTGATTCTGTGTCAAAACAGGCTTGGTTTTGGTTCAGATCGAACCAAACCTGCCGGAAAACGCTGATGATGAGATCATGGTACTCATCTGAATTCAATGTCAGATAACATGCCAAGAGTTCTTCAAGCTCTTCTGGCTGGCTAATCCTCTGTTCTTTGATCATCTCAATCATTGAATCTCTAAAGTCTTTCTGAGGATCGTATGAACATTTCACTACTGCGAAGCTTTCTAACCCCTTGAATCCATCTATCCTTTTCTCCTTCGCCTTCATTTTCATTTTTAACTTGGCTTTCTTCATGTCTTCAAGAGCTTTTATTTTGCAGATTTCAGCTTTTGAAGCTGTTCTTGGAGAGTAAATTCTTACTTTACTGCTTTGCTTTGGTCTTTTCCTCTGTAATTCTCTGCTTATGTACAGAGATTTCCTCTGGTCTTCACTTCTTGACTTGAACTCTTCAATCTTCTTTTGTTTCATCTTCTGCCACTCACAGCTAGAATTTTCTGCAGAAAATCTTCCACTTTCATTTTCAGCAGCAAAAACACTACCTTTTTCCATTTTTCTTCGATCAAAATCTCTTGAATTCATATAAGAATTAGAAGCTGCCAACTTACAATCCACCCTTTCAAGCATCCCACCTTTTCTTCCAATTTCCTTTTCATACATACTCTTTACTGCTGCTTTTCTTGGAATCCCTTCTGCATCATGTGATCTTCCATCTAATTCTAATTGCTTCTCTTCAAAAACTTTCTGATTTCTTTTCCTCAATATCTTATCTCTTTCAACTTTCAGCCTCGGAGTTCTGATTTCTGCTACTTTTTCCCTGATACATGTTTGTACTTCTGGAAAAATATCAACTTTTTCTGGCAATCCTCTTATTTTTCTTACATGAGAAACCATATTATCGAACTTTTGAGTCTCTTCTTTTCCATAAACTCTTGTAGCATTTGATCTACAACTCTGGCAACTTGAAGGTGGAAATTCAAGATCATCATCTGAACTGTACCAAACCGATCGCAGAACACTTCTACTCTTGAAACCATCAAGACTATCGTCTCCAAATGATATTCTCCAAAAAGCATCACCATCACCACCGTAAAATTTACCTCCACTATTAGAGGAATTTGTAGTTGTATAGACAGAATTCCATTTTCCTTTTTGCTTGACTTTTGGATTTTTTGGTGCTGAGTTGATGCTCATTTGCTTGAACTTTGTAATCCAAGAAGTGGGTAAAACATGAGAAATCAAGAAAGGCCGAGAAGAAGAAGAAGAAGGTGGTTTCTTCTTAACCCACTTCATATTTTTCTAGTACTGATAAATGGGTATTATCAGATTTTTGCAATTTGCTTGTTAGGATGAAAATTGAAGAAAGTATGAAGTTGGCAGAGAAGGAAATGGTGAGAAGAAACTGAATAAGGAAGGTGATGGGGAGATTGGAGAGAGGATGTTGTTGTTGTTGTAGCAGTTGAAGGACAGTTAAGCTGATAAATAGGAACGTGGGTTTCTTACTTGTTTTCTAGTAGAATTGTTTTTTTCAAAAGAAAGGCCCGCTCTAAATCTTGTGACCACTTTGCCTAACTTTAATTTTCCTTTCCACTTTATGGTTTGTACTTCAAAAATAATTCGTCTAGATGGGGACCTCTTTGGATCTACTATGTCCAGGAACAATACAACCACAAGTCCTAGTTTTCATTTTCTTTTTGTTAATTGGTTACAACCAAGGCTAATACCCTAACACTACATGACATAAAAGGCATCTCGTAACTACACCATTAATGTGCACCATCAGCCAATGATGATTTGATTTAGTGGTAAGATTAAAATGATTAAAATTAAAAAAATATTTGTCTATATCAAATATATACATCCATCTAATAAAATAAAAATATATAAAATAAAATAAAAT
Organism: Aleurites moluccanus; assembly: GCA_948193065.1. Lineage (NCBI taxonomy): Eukaryota > Viridiplantae > Streptophyta > Magnoliopsida > Malpighiales > Euphorbiaceae > Aleurites > Aleurites moluccanus. The sequence continues at coordinate 24,938 of CANXYC010807001.1, forward strand.
ATGGATATCTTATTATAAAATTTAAAAAAATAAAAAAAATTATATTAATTAAAATATATCATCACTCGTTATGGACTCATAAATTTATAATGTTTATAAATATAATACCACTAAACTAAAGATAATTGGTTAGAATGGTTTTTCCTTTCAAGTTCCTATTGTCTCCACACAACTTGTTTGATAGAAAAGGAACAAGGGACGATTTAATAAACTAGTTGTTGATTTGTTAAATTTAGAAATGCCCCTCAAATAGTAAGTTATGGTCAGTAATTATTTATCCATAGGCAGTCCACCTGCAATACTAGTCCGCTTTTTGTCATCCTCCGAAACAGCTACTTGGCTTTGAACTGAAGACAGATTTTTTGGACTATTAGGACTGCCAATTCTCTATTTTAGTTTTTTTGATTTGGAGGAGTTCCTTTCTTTTTGTCATTTTCTTTTCTTTGTTAAAATCAAATTGGTTCCTTCTCTTTTCCCTTGTGCTTTATTGTTATTATTACTATCATTACTTTTGAACTTTTAAGTCAAAGACTAGTGCAATAGTGAGTACAGGAAGAGAGCATTATAATTTTATATAATGACACTGGTCAAACAAGAATCTATGTGGTGATTCTGAATTTCTGATGAATCTAAATCAGTCCATTCAAAATAAAAATTTCATTAATTTATAATTTTTTTTTTTACTTAATTCATTGAAGTCCAATTTTTAATATAAAAATTTTTATTCGTTTAACCTAAAATTAATTTTTTTGCTTTATTCCAATGAAATGTTCTTCCAAGATTGTCAAGACATTTTGTTTTATGGGTAGGGCTAAAATCCACATTTAAAAGTTGATAAGCCCAAATCAATGATAGCATAGCAATTAGCATTGGACCATTGTTTTCAAAGGGTCTGAATTGCATTATTTTGCTGTAAGTTAGTGGGAAAAATACTTGTTACATTGATTGTACATTCAGAATTCATATACTCAATTAAAGATTATGAATAGTTAAAAATAAATATTTATTTAAAATTACATTTTTATTTTTTTTCCAGTATGCAACCATACTGTATCTATTATATGTATTGCAGTCTAAGTACAGAATCAAGAAACTTCAATCTTACTTGGGGTTATAATGGAGGCATCAATCACTTTATTTAAAAGACACCCGACAACCAATAATCTTAATCAGAGACAGAGAAGTTGCTAATATCAGAGTTTGCATGTTAAGACCAAAATTAGTTATTGCTAATATTAGGTTTGTGTACAGTTTTTGTCAATTTGTATGTACTTTTGATAGGGATTAAAGAAGTATGTGCAATCATGCTTATCGATCATAAGATTAGGATTCTCTGAAATTATTATAAACGTCATTGCTCATATTCATATAATCCTAATATTTGATTTGAAAATACATATTGTTTAATATTAAAGTGTATTTTCATGCAATTTTTCCCTCCATAAACTGATGTTCATGCAATACTCTTTTTAAGAACTTAATATATATATATACTTGAAAAGTAAGATTTATTTGAATTTAACAAAAATTCGTAAAATATTTAAGAACTTACAAAATATTTCAAATTTTCAAGATTTACAAAATAATCATTTTGCATTTGTTAAAGTTATTCGCATAAAAATGTCTTAATAATAGAACTTAAAAAAAAAAAATTAATTTTATATTTAAGATTGTATTAAAAAATTAAAAAATATGATATTTTAATGTGCATATATATAATTTTGAAATTTATTTTACATGTAAAATCTTCATGATTCGAGTTTATAAAATATCTTTTTTATTATAGGTTAAAAAACGAGTTTAACAATCTTTAATAAGATAATATAATTTGGGAAAGATTTTGTTTTTACTAATTTTAGCATTTCTCAATTCAATGCTTATAAAAAAGGTGTTTGAGAATTTAATTGAAAGTTTCAAAATTAGGTTTTGTAGAAAAGTATTGAGTTTTTAAATTAATCATTTTTTTTTAGTGTTTGGCAATACATCAAAACTAAGTTTTGAAATATTTTATAAACAGTAAATTTTTTCAACAAAATCTATTTTGACAAAACTCCATTTTAACAAAATTGCAATTTAGCAATTTGCCAAACATCCATTTAATTTCACCAACAATAATCAAATTTATGATTGCCTTGAGTCACCAACAGTGAAATTGAGTTTGCCTGGAAAAACTAATTTGTCTCGGTTTTTTTTTTTTTTTTTTAGAAAGAACTAATTTGTATAGTTGGCAGGAACTATATTATAGCAATTTTAGTAGCATCATTAATGTATTTTAACCTTTTTGATGCTACTTGCTTCCACTTAAGTAGCCTTTTAGGCCTGCTAGAAGTTTTTTATATGCAGGTGTGCAGCAAACCTATAGAATTATGAGGGGGAAAGTGTGGTCATTATCAAGGACTGTGATATCATTATCAGCAGCAAGGACCATGATCTCCAGAATCTCCTTTCCAGGTGTTTCTCGTGCAATCTAGATCATATTATTGGGTATTGAGTAGTTCTCTTAAATATGCCCAAAAAAGACTTGCACATGATAATCATGATCTAATGATTTAGGTAGGTTTTATATAACATATGATTTTTTTTTTTGCCAAAGTTTGATTGAGATTCATATAAATATTTTCAATTCAATTTTGTATTTGTTCCAAACATAAATTAGTTGAATTAGTTGAATTTATCAGATTATTTATGGTAAATGCCATAAATGAAAATTAGTTGTGAATGGATTTTATATACAATTCCTATAAATTTCTAATTAACCAAACACTATATGTAGAAATCTATAATCTAAAACATGAAAAATTATATAATCTATATATATATATAATAAAAATGAATTTTTTCTTGATGTTAATAACAAAAGCTGGGTTCAGAAGTTATTTAGAAATTTTTTTATTGTGTTAAGTAATAATAACTCTTAAAAATTAAGTCTATTTCATTGATTTTTTTTTCCTCATTGTGATTTTATAGTTTTCATTTAAAATCTATAAGGATGAATACATATAATACATTTTTATTATTTTTTTCAACTAAAATATATAATAAATTTGATGCTTATATGATCAAAAGATAAATTTAAATATAATATAAAAAAATAGTTCATGTATATTAAATTATCTTAAAAAACACAAATAAAAAAAAAAATGATAAAATGCACATGTTCAGGACTAGTTGATATAAATTTCTAACTAGAATTTCTTCCAAACACCATATGTAGAAATCTATAACTGATAAGAGAAGTTAAAATAGGAAGGCTAAAAAAGGAGCATATAATAGAAAAATCCCTGTAGTTGAACTTTGCCAATGGGATGGTGATTGCTCCAATTTTCTATAGTGATTTTTTTTACATGAATGATTAATTAAAATGATTATCTAACCAGAAAATTAAATATTTTATCAGGGAAAAGAAAAGGATAAAAAAAACAATTTTGATGAGAATCCTTTTTATATCCCCATCTTTTCTGTTAAGAAAGTTGGTTTAAGAAAGGCACAAGTAGCCTTTAATGAAATAGAATGTACACCCAACTATACTTGCATTACATTTTCTAAAATGAGAATTATACAAAACTTTATAAACAATTAAACAACTAATAAATTTAAAAATTGGAATTCATGTGCCCAAAGTCAGTACCACTTAACTAGAAAATAACAACATTAGTGATGTGAATCCCAAAAATGCTAAAGGAGAAAAACACATACCTCTTTTTATAAAAAAAAATTACAAACCCATAAGTATAAAAGAGTCAAATGAAAGGATACTTTCTCACACTTACCCCTAAGAAAATGAAGATATAGCAATTATTCCTTGAAATCGTACACCACAGATATAAACATACAAAATTTTAAAATCATATACTTCAAGCTTGACCACTGAATATCATACTTTACAATCATAGGATATTAAAATCCACTTTACTTTCAAAATATTTCTCATATTCATCTCCATTTAAAATTAATTCAAATCACTTAATTTATTAGAAATAGAAAGAAAAGCACATAGATAACTCCCTTCTTTTGCATAAAAGGGACATTCGACAACTTAGGATCTTTTATAAAATTACTCATTTCAATACTAAGTAACAATGATAAAAAAAAAAAAACCACATAATTTCATTCTTATTCATTTTGATATTAATTCCAATAAATTACTTCAATTAAAACTAATTTACAAATAATCAAACTATAAAAATATAATATCATCTCAAACATATTCATAGAAATTTATAATGATTTTAAATTATCAATTTAAACATTCTAATATAGGCAATCAATTTAAACTATATATTATATGTTCAACACTTCACTTTTACTTGTCAAAGGCAAAGAATGGAAGATTTAATAAAAGATGTTGACAAATTCAATGTTATGTAATCGCTAATCCTATTAGAAGTGTGTAGAAGCTTTAATTAAACTCTGAAAAATTAAGCATTTAGACAATCACTTAGCCTACATATCTTTCTTTTATTTTTCTTTACAACAACAAAATTTGAAAACAGATAAAGAATTATTCCAAAATTATTACTTAAAATAGTGCATAAATAATGACTTTCGGAATCAAATGGAAGCTTTCTTCTAAAATTTTTTATGGTTGCCTTTCCAGATTTCATACATATGAAAGTGGATAAATAAATATATAAGAAAAATACAATTCAATTCAAATGTGGGACTTTTACTTTTTTTTTGTCGGTGCCCAATACTTTCAATTATTACATCTAGAATGTTAGCTAATTTAATTATGTAAAAAAAAAAAAAAATTCCCCATATGAGTTATATAATTAGAAAATCGAATATTCTAAGGGTACAATTAAAAATAATTATTTCAGATAAAATATAATTATAAAAAAGTTATGTTAAATAAATATAAATTAATTAATATAAAAATGAGTTGTATAAGAAATTTTTTTTTATATAGAATTGTATTTCATTATAATAACTGTCTATTTTTCATTCATTTATTTTATTTTTAAATTTATTTATTTAATATAATTTAAAATTTTAATTTTTAACGAATAATTTTAGAATATTTATTAAAAAAATCATTAAAAATTAACTCTCCTTCAATAAATTAATGAAAAATTTCAAAAAATTGAATTTAAAATTTTTTGTTTTTCAGACTTTTATAAAGAGTTAGAAAATCAATCAGATTACATTTAATTAGTTTTGCAGCTGGTGAAGCGCATGTAATTTTTGCATCTGCATATCAATTTTTTTTTTTAAATTACATAACTCAATTTGTAAATTACTAAAATAATAGAAAAATTATATGAGTCTCACTTTTATACATGTTACCTACACTATTGTTTTTTTTTTTTTTTTTTTTTTAATATTTGACTTTTTCTTTTTGTTTACACATGTCTTATTGTTATCGACAGTGTGCCCACAGTCTAACCACGGTATCCTAGCATGTACCAAACGTCATCTTTCAATTGTAATCATCCGTACATAGTGAAGGACCGACTTTTCCTGGAACTTTACTTAAATTTATACATATAGACTCATCAGCAGGTCCTCATTGAGTGTTTTGAGTTATTATAATTTTAGAGTCTCGTGTAATTTTCCATGTCAACTTCTCAAATATGTTTGATTGACCAGGAAATTTAAGTAACTGTTTAATCTTATTCCAAATGTTTATTTTTAAATAATAAAATTTACTAATTATAATAAGAATTATTTTAATAAATAAATATAATTTCCAAGTAAATTTAATTTTTTGAAATATAAAATTTTGAATTTCTGATGAATAGAACCAAAAAAAAAAAAAAGAGAGCAATCATATGCTAAAAATTGAATTTCATTTCCAATTAGAAAACCAGCCACACCTAAATATTGCTTAATTTTACCGATATTAGCTGACTGTCTGACTGCAAAATAATGAAAAAAGAAATAACCTGAAGAAAAAGAAGAAGAATAGATAAAAATATATACTCACAACACAAACAACTTAATTATTGAAATTTGAAAGAAATATAAATCAACCATTAAAATGTATTCATTTCAATATTACCAAGATTTCTTTCTTCTTCCAGTTCGCCTAACTCAAGATAGAATTGATGTCAGTAAATTAGCTCCAGTACCCTGTTCTGTTACCACTCTGTATATTCTAAGTTAGTTTCCACATTCATGGTGCCTTCTAAAACCTTAACGACAGTTGACATGGAAGGTCTCCTATTGAAATTACTTTGTAGACACCAAACTGCAAGTTTCAAAATCTCTGCAGCCTCTGATTTGTTCAATTGCATATCCTCACTTCGGTTATCAACCAAATCAATAAGCCGATCCTCCTCTGCCTTTTTCAAGAAAACAGGAAGCAGATAAGGCATACAATTTTCAGGCAGCGACCTGTCTACATTTTTCCTTCCGCATATTACTTCCATAACTACGATACCAAAACTGTAAACGTCTACCTTCTCTGTGATGGCAGAACTAAACCATTCAGGAGCCATGTATCCAGTGGTGCCTCTAGTTGCCGTCATAACCCGACTTTGATCCCTGTCAATTGTCTTAGACAAGCCAAAATCTGATATCTTGGCAAATAGATTTGTGTGTAATAGGATATTTTGGGGCTTAATATCTAAATGAAATATTCTCTTTCTACAACCTTCGTGGAGATAGGTTAGCCCATTTGCTATATTTAGAATAATTGTCTTTCTAATTGCCCATTCTAAAGGAGGTTGTTGTGCTTGTTTATAAAAAATCCATTTGTCTAAAGATCCATTACACATGGATTCATAGACCAAAAGTTTATGTAATTTCTCTGCACAAAATCCAATTAGCCTTACCAGATTGACATGATATATTTGTCCGATAGTCTTGACCTCAGCCATGAATTCCTTCTTTCCTGATCCGCCTAAAGCATTTAGTTGCTTTACAGCAATTTTCTCTCCATTTGGCAGGCTTCCTTCGAAAACTGGACCAAATGCTCCTTCTCCAAGCTTTATTTGGAAATTCCTAGTGGCTATTTTCAGGGCTTTGTAGGTAAATCTCAAGGGCAATCCTGATGGCAGATCTAACTCGGGTAATTCCATATCTTCTTCCTCTTCATCTTCTATATTCTTCCTCCTTAGTGAATATATAATACAGATGATAGCAAATATAACCAGAGTCGAGATAAGGACAAGAACGAAAGCAGTTAAACCCCTGGTGGAAAGCAGAACAACCAAGATTATTATTATTAGGATAATAATAAGAATCCAAATCATTCTACTTTTTACTTGAAAAGCCATGAGAAGTTCTCGTTAGAGGGAGAGTCTGTGCTTCTCAACGCAAAATAGATCACGATATGATACTGCAGTTTTTTTTTTTTTTTTGTTTTTTCCTGATAATTAAACACTTCCCTGAGTTACAAGTTATTTTTATATCAAATAATAGTATACAGAAGCAACATTTAAAATTCTATAAAAAATAATACTTTTTTATTTTTATATATTTTTAATTTAAATGAAGAAATTCACAAGAATTTCAAGGAGTTGACTGACCTATGGCATGAGATAAAAAATTGATGTGTGGCTTTTGTGATGAAACAAAAGTTTTTTAAAAATTTGTATATCAGCTAACAGTGGCCCTCTTTGAATAGTTTTTTTTATCATATTTTTTCATTTAACTTGTATTTTAACATGCACAAATTATTATTATTATTGTTATTATTTTACTAAATTTAAATATTATTTTAATAATAATTATGAAAATTAATATAAATAATATATATAGACAATATAATTTTTAAAAGAATTAGTATATGTTTCAATTAGATATTAGAAAATAACATTTAACTTTTGAGCTCTCAACTCTAGTACCAAATGTTTGATAAATTTAGCTTCTAGAGTAATATCTTAAAATCCAGTTGTTAGTGGTTTAAAATTATAATTAAAACATTAAAAATTAAAATTTATAACTATTAGTTTTTTGCATTTCCTATGAATTTGTGTTCCTTTTTTTATTTAATTATATTTTTTTTTATTTGGTTTAAATGCAAGTTTCCTCTCACTTTCTCTCTACAGAACAGAAAACAAAAGAAAATTCAATGGAGTTTTAGCTGAAAATGACAATGCGGCTTTCCATCCAAATTCCTGTCCATTAGTTTCTCCATTATATATATATATATATATATATATATTGTATAAGTCAATAGTTAATTAATATATATATAATAAAAATTATAAAAAAATAATTTAAGAAATTAAAAAAAATTATGGTATTTTGTATCTCATATATTTTATAATTTTTTTTTTTATTTTTATAAGAAAAAAAAAATAAACTCACTTTATTTTTTTCTCTTTTTGGTGGTTGTGACTAATATTATCTTTGTTTTTAAATAAGTATTTTTTTAAATTTTTGCACAAATATTAAAAAATATAATAAATCAATTTGATAATAATAAAATTATTATAAATAATTTTAAATATTAATATAAATAAAATATATAGACAATTTATAAATCGAGTTTATTAACTTTTAAAAGAATTAGTATGTTAGGTAATAGTAACTGGGTTTGAGCTTTCAATATCTAGTACGAGATGTTCCATAAATTTAGCGTTTGAAATAATGTTTTAAAATCTAGCGGTTAGTAATTTAAAATTATAATTAAGATGTTAAAAATTAAAATTTAAAATTAGTAGTGTTTATCAAATCTGTGTTTTGGATTTGACAACACATAGTAAGAGGAGAGAGAGAAGGTAAAGGAAAAAGAGACTGAATTTCCTATGACTGTGTTTTTTTATTTATTTATATTTATTTTTGTTTGGTTTTAAATAAAAATTTTCTCTCACTTTCTCTCTTCCTCTCTACAAAATAGAAAAGAAAAGAAAATTCAATGGAGTTTAGGTGAAAATGACATGTATTATTTTTTTTTTTTATTGTTATTAAAATCGGATCGGACTGGTCAATTGAATAGAAAAAATCAAAAACTGAATTAAAGATTAGTCCGGTTAACTTTTAAAAAATTATCTCCTAAAAATAAATTAAAAATTACTGATCGGTCCGAATCGGATTAGTTTTCTAATTCGAGCGGATCAGAGTTTTTTTTTTATTTTTTATTTAATTTTTTTTAATTAAAAATAATAAATATCAAATTATATTTATTTTTATCATATATATAATAAATGTCAAATTATATATATATTAATTTTTTTTTATTTAATTATTTCGATTTCAGTCGAATTTTTGATTTTTTAATTTTTAATTTTTATTAATTTTTTAATCGTTGCAATTTTAAAAATATGATTTTTTTAATCAGATTCCTGTCCATCGTTTCTTTCTCCTTTCTTGTACTGCTCTACGGTATATGACGCTCAAGGAAAAATTTATTACTAAAATTTCATTTTTATATTTACAAAGTTTAGTTTGTTTCATTTCAAAATAGCCCTTTCTTTTTTCTCATTACATGAAACATCCTCTCTGACTCTCTGTCCTTTATAGTAATGTGATTTATATTTTTATCTATTTACATTTTAAGGCTAAGATTTAGATTTTTTTTTTCAAGGTTTGAATCTTATTTAGTATTTTTTTTTAAAATCTGAGTTAGATTTACACATTCATGTTAACTTAACAATAGAATTTAATTTATTATTTAAGAGAAATCATAATTAGTAAGTGTTATTTGTTATGGGAAAATAGAATATAAATAATAATGAAGTTTTAATTAACGCTTTAGAGCTGAAATTAAAATTTTATATTTTAAAAAAATGAAAGAAGTATAATATGATATAATTTAAACGATTAAATTAAATATTAGTGTCACACTTCTATCTATCTATAGCTTAATGTGTGTATATATATTATTTTTTATTAGTTAAATTAATTTGAAAATCTGTTTAAAAGACTTTAAAGAATTATGATACTTTACGTTTCATATATTTTTTTTTTATAAAAATAAAAATAAAATTTACTTTATTATTTTTTTTTTGGGTGGCTGTGTAATATTATCTATATTTTTAAATAAGTGTCATTTAAAATATTTACATAAATATTAAAAAATACAATAAATCACTTCGATAATAAGAAAAAAATTATTATTAAATTGCCTTGACTCCTTTAATAAAATATTAAATGAAATTAATAAAATTGAAAAAAAATATTTATGTAGTCTTAATTTTCTAAAAGTGAAATTTATTTAGGAATTTTTTTTTTTTTAAACGAAACTTATTTAGAAACAAAGGTAGTATGTTTTTTTTTAAATATAATTGCATTTACAATACTTTATTAATATGAATAAAAATACTTGATAATTAATTAATTTTTCTAAATTTAAAATTTAAAAAATTTCTATCATTAAACTATTATAATAAAAATTACATAATAATATTTAAATAATTTTATAAGAATAAAATATATATTTTTGGGTATTTAAGCTAGTATAAATATATTTATTTATAAGAAAAAATTTAAAAGTATTTGATTTATATAAAATATTTATATATTTATTCTTTTATCATTTTAACAATAATATAACATTAGTTAGCCTATCAATATTGTCTCTTTTTTGAAATATTTAATCTTTTTTTATAAAAAAAAAATTACAAAGTGTGTGAAAAATAGAGTATCATAACTCTTTGAAATATTCTTATTGCTTTCACATATTTTTCTTCTCTCTTACTTGTAATTTTGGTTTTATATATATATATTTGAAACATAATAATTGATAAAATATAATTTATTTTGAATTGAATTTTTATAAAATTTAAATTGTGATTAGAGGATTTGTATATTAAGAGGAAATTCCGGAGAATCTTCCGTAATTATGCCATGATTAAAGAAGTCATCATGGAATATGCTCGAAACACCAATAAATATTAACTTGATACCTAATGACTCTCAAACACGGAAATCATGGAATATGCTCGAAACACCAATAAATATTAACTTGATACCTAATGACTCTCAAACACGGATTGATGGGTTGTTGTGCTAAAAACACATTAGTTTTTATTGTGTTAATTTTTTAGTATTCAAAAAAGTTTTATAAAATTTTTTAAAAATTATAATATTATAATATTTTTTATAATGAATCCAATGATATATTTTTTATACAAAATAAAAATTAAATAAATTTAAAAAATATAATATAAATATATTAAATCTAGACCGTTAAAATTTAATGGTTTAGATTTAACATATTTCTAACATATGTTTTTAAATCCATTTGATTTTTATTTTATATAAAAAATATGTCATTAGATTCGTTATAAAAAATACTATTATATTATGATTTTTAAGAAATTTAATAAAAAAGTTTTGGGTACTAAAAAGTCTGATATATTTTTGGCACATCAGCCTCCTCTAGCCCTCAAACACAACAATTAGAAGACAAAGGGGGAGAGAGAAAGAGCATGCAAATTCATGATTAAGTGTGTATGACTTTTACTGAGATTTATTCAATAAATGATATTTTTATTTGGTAAATTTTTTTAATTATTCTGTATTTAATAGTTAGATTAAATATGAATTAAATTAGAACTCTAGTAAGATAAATTTATAAAATGACAAAACTCTTCATATTTTTATTTCTTTCATTCACAATACTCAAATTTAAAAACTTAATTAATAATATCAACTCTTAACCGCTTGGATCAACAACCAGTAAATATTGATATTTGACTAATAATACTTCTGAGTTCTGATATATCTAATTTTGCACCAAACGAAGTGCTAAGCCCTAGGAGTGAATATTGGCTATAAGTTTCAGATGGGATGGACTCAAATGTCAAGATGTGCAAATATAATCTATAAGCAGAAAACAATATCATATACATACAAATAGAGAACTTATAAATTGTAAGAAATGCAAATTGAAGTCCAAGATTTTGCATAGTAATTTGCCCCTTGAAAAATTTCCGTTACAAAGTCTCGTTGCCTATTGCTTTGTTTTGTAGTTTGAATCCAAGTTGTAAAAAGTCTTTCCTGTTGGGCATTCCCTTCCCATGTTCTTTCTTCAAGTTGACTTGACTTTGCTGTGAGAATATTGAATATACATATTCATATTTATGATGAGGTTACACAGTGTTAGAGCCTAGGGGTGATTTCTTTGGGCTTTTTTGCAACAAGAAGTCTCCTATTCATGTCCCACTCAGTAACTGAGCCTTAAATATTTTATGACAAATGGTTTTTTTTAGTTAAATCGCAAACGATTTTAAAAATCAAATAAAAGAGTTCTAATGATCAAATTTACCCTCAACTTCCCAAATTTTTACAATCATCATAATGATCTATTCTGAGCAGCTAATCTATCTGCCTTCTGTTGAAATCATGGTAAGAGACCAGCACCTTCAATATAGGCCCAGTTGTGTTCAGAAAACTTTTCAACTTCCCACACACCCAAACCCAAATTGAAATGCATCTCAACTCTATAAAAGTCTTAAACTTCAATCAACAAAACCAATGAAAATTTATTCAATTGCAAAGCCCAACATCTACATGATCTACATTATAGCAAAGACTATAACATGTTTCCTATTGACATAACTTTCATATAATAATACTTCTGAAAATTAACACTCGATAAATTAATAACTTTTATTATATCATAATTTTTTACAATCTCAGTTAATAAATTAAATTAATACTCAATTAATTTTTTTTAAATTAATATAATTCAACAATATTAATTTATAAAATTTTTACTATACAAATTGCCAATATAATAGATATCAAAGCTACAACAACATTAATCTAATTCATAATATGTTACATATTAAATCATATTCATTACATGATTTTAAATACATCATTAAGGTTTTCCAAACACTTTCAATTCTTTTTTATTCTTAACCTAAAAAACAAGAATTAATGGAAGACAAGTTGTGATGTATTCTATTTATTTGTCTTCTTTTTCTCTCCATGGGTTAAAGTGTGGAGGAGTGGAAACGAGGAATTCTTCAGATATACGTCTTTTCTGAGAAATTCTTGAAATATATAATTGAAAAGAAATAATTGCATACTTAATCAATTAGAATTAGATTCGAATTGAATGATAAAAGATAGTAAGAGTCATTTCAAGGATTGTGATTTTGGAAACCTAATTTCAAAAAATAAAGCATCATTCATATTCTACTAATTATCATTTTTAACCTTAAAAATTTCCACATGCTAATTGCTACATTTCATATAAACAAACAACCACCCCCATCATATATATATATATTCTTTAAGTTCTACAGCCCCTCCACAGTCCAATCATTTCATTGGTAAATGGCCTATTTGTTTTGTGGATAATCCACTTTAGTTGTGGGCATACCCCACTACACCTCACCATTACCAAAACTCTCAATTACAAGAAGATTCTGCTCTATCTAAGTCCATTCACAGGGGAAAAAAAAGAAAAAGAAAAGGAGACAAGATGTGAGTTACCATGTCACTCAATTCTTGATTTCCAAGTGAAGGAAGATTATGGACATCAGCATGATGATACGGCACTTACCTTCTTTAGCGGCAGGAATCTAAGGAGGCAAAATGAGTAGTGTCACCTTATCAAACTAAATTATTAGTGCATTTATTTCAAAGAAGAAAAAAGTTGGTCAATCTTCCATCACTTGTAGAGACGACCACTAATTTTGATTATCCCCAGAAAATTCCATTCCTAGAAAAATTATCTTTGTTTTCTTACCTTTGAATCCCTATGAACTGAAAAATTCTAAATTAGTTTTAAAAAAAATCGAGATGCCTTGTTCTTGGAACTTTTACAATAAGAACAGAAATGTTCATGATACGCTTTCTTTACCCTCTGGATTTGATAGATGATGCCTTTTTTCCTCTTAACATGTAAGTTAAAATGAATAGAATCTATAGACTTTAGTCTAATATTCATTTTTAGATGTTAACAGACATAAAGGTATAATCTGAGTAATTTTCCCTCCACAGCAATAAAGAGAAATAAACATAGTTGTGATCCAATAAAATAGAGAACCTAATCAACTAATAGGAGTTCAATCAAAGATTTAAGACTAGTTATATTTCTAGGTACCATCAAAACATGAGTGCCATTTCGTTGCTACAAAAATGAAAGTAATGCAAAATTACATGTAAATGTATATTTTCTGCAGCCTTGTTAGCATAAAGACTCGGTGACCGATATATGAAAAACAGCTGCTGAATATATAACTACAAGAATATGACTTGCATAATGATTTATATTCAGCTGTTCTACATCAACTCCAAATTAAATGTGAAATCATTTATCTTTATATTGAATCATTTCTGTTTTGGTATTCTAAAAAAGCACTGCACATTACATGTATGCAAACTAACAGCTCAATAACACAACTCATTCTTTCAAAAGACACGAGATATGGTATTTCTGTAAAATTTCTCTTTATCATCTAAATTTCAATGAAAGAATTTGTAAATATTACCAACCAAATAAAGAAACATATATAAGTGTGGTGGCAAACAAGAAGATTGTTCATTACCACTACAAAACAGGAACTGAAATGGACATGGGCACCGAAACATCACCAACGAAACTTGAATCTCGATTCGTAGCAGAGTTGCCAGCAAATGCATAGCCAGCACCCAACCCACCAAAATGCAAGGCATAATTCTCACACCTTTGAAACACTCTAGCAAGTGATGCTGCCTTCCTTCTAGCCCGTTTTGTACCTGTGAACAGCAGAGTCTGCAGCAAACCAGCCAAAGCTGGTGCACGGACCACTCTCTCTGTTGTAGCAGCTCCACCACTTCTGCACAATTCAAGCAAGGCTGCAACAGCATTTTCTTTCCCTCTTGGAGTCCCACACCTCATCATCCCTGTTAGCCCAGCAACAGCCATTTCCTCCCTACCCACTGCTTCAGCCCCAATTGGCTGTCTCACAATCAAAGCCAATGCACCGGCTGCTTCCTCAGCAACCCCTTCATTTCCCAGAGCACCTACTAGGGCTGTAACAGCCCCTGCCTCAATCATTCTTACACAATTTTCCATATGGGTTGACAGATTAAACAAAGCTGTGACTGCATCCTTCTTCCCACGCGGTGTCCCCACTCTCAACAGCCCCGCCAGGGCTTCAACTGCCCCTTCTTCATCCGCTATTTTCTTTTTGTAATCATGAACTGCTGACAAGCTGAATAATGTTGCTGCTGCATTTTCCCTTGCCTCTGTTGTGAGCCCAAATCTTAATACATCAACAATTGATCCCAAGCACCCTTCTTCATCCATAATGCGGCTTTTATTCTTATCATAAATTGAAAGATTAAGCATTGCTGTTACTGAATTCTCTTGAGCAACTGGGTTCGAAGATGATAGCAACTTGCGGAGGTGTGGAATTGCCCCAGCTTCGGCAATAAAAGCACGGTTTTCTCTCCCTGTTTTTGCTAAGAACCGAATCTCTCGAGCAGCAACAGTCTTTGCACCTTGTGAACCATTTACCAGTTGTTGAATGAGAAGTGATGTTGTGGCTCTGTTGGCTTCAATTGCAGCTTTGGTAGGCAATGCCAAAGCAAAAGCCTCGGCTGATGAATCCGTGTTCTCTGGGGGCTCATAGGGGATTCCATGTGCAGTGCACCATTGTATAATCAAATTCCTCAAAGCTCGATTGGGGACAAGGCGAGTGCTGGTGAGCATTTGCCCTGTCTTTGGGCAAGTACAATGCCCTTCCTCCACCCACCTAGATATTGAACTCCTATCGTAAGTCTGTCCTGTAGAAACGATCACCGGGTCCCTCATCAAATCCAATGATATTGGGCAACAAAAATCCTTGGGTATTGTGATAAAAGTGTCTGCAATCTCTCGAGTGATCAACCCTTTTCTTGGCTTCTTCTGACTCCCAAAGTGCATCTCCACCTCATCTTCCTCAAACCTAAAAAGCAAAAACCGACAGTACCGTGTAATAGCAACAAACCCATTAAGAACAGAAGCTGTTGGTTCAACATCTCCCTCATGATTAACAATCTGCTCCTCCAAAAACTCGATCTCTGTTCTACAACTCTTGGCATCCCTAATCCCCAAACTATCCACAAAGAACAACCTCAGGTCTACATGGTTAGGAATCCTCCCATTCTCAAACTCATTAAGAAATGAAAAGAACCTAGCTCTCAAGACCTCGTCATTTTTATCAATATACAATCTCGCTTTCCTTGCCTGTTTCTGCATGAGCTCAACCTGCTCCCTAACATCTTCGCTCAATACAACATCATTTAATGGAAATACATCTAAAAGGGTCGATATCTCCTGATTCAGATCATGAAAATGCCCCGAAATGGTCTGGTTTTGTAACAATAGCCATAATTTACTCGATTGCGAACAGTAATCAAGCAATATTTTTGACCGGTACAACAGCAAATACAGCTCCTTAAAACAAACAACCGCCGTTGAAGATAACTTGGAACCTGAACCAGAATCCCTCAAATACTCCAACAAAACAACGAAAAAGTCAATTTTTCGAATCAAAGACCGCGAATTTTTCCTCTGAAACGGAAGCGATTTTCCCGAGAAACACGAGACCAGCTCGGTTGACACCGATGCCAGAGTCTGTACAAGGGCGACACCGGTTAAATCAACCGGCGCCAAAAACGCCTCCAAAGACGGCGATCTCCGCCTCCTTAGAGATGAGAAAATAGCCGCCGAAGCCATTAGAAAATGCCCGCCAACGACTGAATTTTCAAAGAAAAGACTGCAAAATATAGATCTAATTACAAAGATTTTGAAGCTGCACAGACCCTTTTCTTCTTTCTATTTTATTCGAGATAAATCAAGATCTCTGCAGCTCCAAAATCTCCTTTGCACAAAAATTTGTCTACTTTATTTTCAAATGAATACAAAAAACAGAACCCAAAAAAAAAAAAAAAAAAAGCAGCTTACTCTTCTCCTTCTTCTAGTTATTCTTTGATGGAATCTATATAAAGATTTGGTCTTTGCAAGAAAAAATGAAAAAACATGGAATTTTTAAGAGTGATTTGCCAAATCCGCGTTTTGGAGAGAGACAGAGAGAGAGAGAGAGAGAGGAGCAGGGAAAGGAAAAAAAGACTGAATTTCCTATGACTGTTTTTTTTATTTTTATTATTATTATTTTTATTTTTGTTTGGTTTAAATGAAAATTTTCACACACTTTCTCTCTCCCCTCTACAGAACAGAAAAGAAAAGAAAATTCAATGGAGTTTAGGTGAAAATGACATGTATGGTTTTTCGGTCCAGATTCCTGTCCATTCGTTTCTTTCTTCTTCCTTTTACTACTTTACGGTATGTGAATTTATATTGACAAAGTTTAGTTTGTTTCATTACCGAAATAGCCCTTCCTTTTTTTCTCTCATTTACATGAAAATCCTCTCTGTCTTTTTTTTTTTTTTAGGTTTTTTTTGGTAATGTGATTTATATATATTTTTATCTATTTACATTTTAAGGCTAAGATTTAGATTTTCTTTTCAAAGGTTTGAATCTAATTTAGTATTTTATTTTTTTATTTTAAAAATTTTAATTTAATATTTATAATAAATAAAATGAAATTAAATATTAATTTAATTGATAAATATATTAGTTATTTTTTATTAATTTATATTTAATTATTAAGATTATACTATTCACTAGATTTTTTTTTCTTATTTAAAATTTAATTAGAATATAAATATATATTTAGTATGGCATGAAAAAATTACTCATGATATTATTTATCATTAAAAAAATAAATAAAATAAAAATATAATTTTATTTATTTATTAAATTAGACTAAAGAGAAAATATGTTATAACTAAAAATTTAAAAATAAAATAAAATAAATAAGAAAATAAAAAAAAAAGATAAAAATATAAATAAGCTCATAATTTTTTAATTTTAATTTGAGTTAAATATATTTAATTTGGATGAAAATTTAATATTTTCATCTAAAATAGATATATTTGAATCGAATTAAAAAATTAAAAAATTTATTTAAATTATAAAAAAAATTAAATGAATAAAATGATATAATTTAGAGATTAATTTATTTATTTATTCTATAATATAATATAAACAGTTAAATTAATCATTAAACACCGCCATATATCATATTATGACACTTTGTATACGTATATATCCAAAAGATATACACATTTTTGTACTTAAATTAACCTTTGGATTACAATGAGATCCGGCGTCAGAAAGAAGGATCATTTTTTTTTCTGGCTCTTTCTTTCATATTGTGGGTGAAACTTTATTGTTTTTTTTTTAAAAAAAAAAAAATCATTAATAGAATGCTTCAGATAAGAATTAGGGGGAAAATCTGAAAATTGTCAAAATTGAAAAATGTATTTAAAATTGATAATTTTAAATTAAATAACCAAATTGATAGATTTAATTATACTTTTTAATTTACAAAATCAATAATTAGCCAAATTAAATATATATATTTTTTTATAATTAAATATAACAATTGGATATGTATATATTTTTTTATATTTCACAATTATAATAATAAATATTATTTTTTTATCTCATAATAAATGTCATAATTATAAAATATATAATTATTAAAAAAAAAATTATCTATTTAAATTTATATATAATTTTTTAATTCTCTCATATTTTATATCTCTTAATTATTATATTTATTTTTAATATATTTTTAATGAGAGTATTATTATAAAATTAAGATAAAATATAATTTAGATTAAAAAATATGACAATTAAATTGAGATATAACAAAAAAAAAATTAAAATATTTATTGTAAAACGAGAGAGTATTAAATAATAAAATTTTAGTAAAAGATTATTATGATTATTAAAAGTTATATAGTTGAAATTTTAATGGAAAGTAAATATATTAAATGGATTTAGATGTACAAGTTGGTTTAATAATATGTTATTTCTTGTTTAAGAATATCACATTCCTATTTATATAATTTTTTTATCAAAATATATAAATTATTTACTTATAATATATCTATGAGATAGGTTTTGTTATTAATTATAGTGACACAATCTTATATAAATTTATTTGAAAATTAATTTTAAAAATATTATGTAAATATGCATATTTATTTATAAATAATATTTAAATTATAAATTAAAATAATAATTAGTTAATTCGATTATAATCAATAATCAAATAAAAAATAATTAATCGATTTAATTTAATTATATTTAATTTTAAAAAATTATTTATTTTAATTATTATTTTAAATTTTTTTATAATTCAATTAATTAAAATTTTAATTCAATTGAATTCGATTAATCTAATGGTCACCCTAATTAAAAGTAAAGAACATGGGATTTCGCTTGTAGGGGTTGACCAAAGAAAGCTGTATGCGTGGAGTCTGAACCCCGTGCGAACTTTTAGGCGCGTGGAGACTATAAAAACCATAGTCAAAGCATAGTTAAATTATCGTATCTTTCACTGCTAAAATTTTATATTTTGACAAAAAATGTCCAAAAACAAGAGTTGACTTGTCTCGTTTAATAAATAAACTCCAAATCGCACACCACATATTTGTCGGATTTTAACTTTGTTTCAGTCGCAGCGTATGACCTCCAACTCCCCAATAGTGGCCTTCCACGTGTATTTTAAAAAATATAAAAATAAAGTGGAGTTTTAAAGTGGGGTCCAGAAGGTTGTTGGTTTAGCAGAGAGTAGATAATAGAAGCAGCCGTTCGTTTCCGGATTTGAGGTTTCGGCCAAAACGTCCAATCAGTTTGGCCGTCCACGTGGAAATTCGTAATTACCATCTCACGTATTTCTACTTAACCTTTTAAATAAATAAATTATAAATGTATTAAGAACATATAATAAAATTTTTAATTGATATATATGATAATTATAGTTATAATTGTAATTGTATTATTGCGTATTTTTTGGAGATTTGAGACATATAAATTTTTTTTTTTATGAATTTAGTATGGTTAAATTATTTTTACTGAGTCGGACGTCTAATTAAAAAAAAATTGATTTTAATATTTTTTTATAAAAATATTTATTTAATATCACTCAAGTTAGATCTTAAAATGGTAGTTTATTGGAAAAAAAATATATATGTGACAGATTCATATATTATATTTGTTAATAGAGACGAAATTAAAAAATTAATATTATGTGAGTTGAAAATTAAATTTTTTTATATAAGTATAAAAAATTTTAAAAAAATAATTTTAAATGAACCAAAGCTATAAAAACTATATTTAAACGAATTAAATAAAAAAAAATTATAAATTAGTCTAAAACATTGCAAACTGAAATCACCAAAACTTATTTGGGTCTGGCCTCCTTCCGTCTTTGTTTGTTCCACATACACATTAGTAATGGATAGACAAATGCATCGTAACTTCTAAGCATTGTGACTATATTTACTTAAATTTTTCATACAAATAATACATTAATAATTTGCATAATATTAAGAATTGATTGAATTAATTTTAAAATGTTCATAAGGAGTCTATTATTCACAATAACAAAATATGTAGAAGAAAAATATTCCAAACAATCATTCCTAAATTGTATTATTTAATGAATAAGCTGTTGACTAATTAAAAGGGTCTGTGTGTGAAAAGATGGTATGATAGCGCACGTAAAAGATGTTTTAGTGGAGATATTGCGATGATAATCATGATAACTGGCTAGTAAATATTAGTTGCTTTTCATTAAATTTTAGAGCAGTTTTTAGTGATCCCACATTTTAAGGGATCTGTTTTTGGCTTATTGCCTCACCTTCAGAATTTCCCCACGTTCAGAACCACCTCTCCACCTTTGAATTCTGTTGACAACGTTCACCATATTTGCAGCAGCTTTGATGGGAAGCAGTTGCAATCTCTGGCTATAAATAGGTCTAGCCCAAGCACTCCATAGACACCTTAAGCAATACACCATCAGTATTTGAGTGAATTGGGTAGTAAATTGAGAGTTTCAGGCTGCTGTAAGAATTATGTGACTGTTGATTAATTTTGATCCTTTATTTTCGCATTTAACTTTATATTTAATTGTTACAATAATGCAAGACGGATTTATAATAAGTTAAAGAGTAATTGTCTCCCTTAATTTTTAAAATTTTTAGGTTAAATTATAATTTAATTATTGAAATTTAATAAAATTATTTAAATGATTTTTCAATATTTAAAAAATTTTCTCTTTACTCTTTAATAAAAATATTATTTAATTCTATTTTATTTCACTTTTTTTTTTCTTTTCAATTTTCCTTTATTTTCTTTTAATTTTTTCATTTTCTTTCATAATGATATTATAATAATTTTGATCATTTTTAATTGAATTATGATATTTTTTGTTATTTTTATATTTTTTTAAATAAATTTATTTTATTATCATAATATTAATTTTTAAAATTTTTGTGATTATTTTTAAATATAAAGAGTGTTATCTTTTTTTAAAAATTTTTACATCCACCTATATAATAGTGGACATTAGCTAGCTACTTTATTTTATTTAATTAAATCACTTTGCGTTGTTCAAAGGATTTTAATATAGTTGAATTTCAATTAACTAAAAAAAATATTAATTTGATAATATAATTGTGAGAATAGTAATTATTTCATCATAACATTGGTGAGAATGGTACAAGTCAACAAGACAATTGTAGTAGAAACATTGTCATGATATAACGAACTGGTGAGATTCAATTGTATTGAAATGTATAAGGAATGATTAATTTCACCTGATACTCCAGTTTATAACTCATGTGTATGATGATATTTAAATTTCATTTTATTATTTAAAAATATTCGAATTTTATACACCTATTACTTTAAAATATTTTTATTATGAATTTGTCCATTTTATTAACGGTTCGCACACGTGGCTAATTTTTTAATTTAAAACAAACCACATCGGATGCCAATTTTATGTGCGTGTGTGCTTGTAAATCAACCAATCTCCCATCCTTGTTAATCAACAAGGTTCAAAAATCATTCAGCAATTCTCAGCTCTTTTCTCTCCTTTAAAAATCTAAATTACTTTTTTATTTATTTTTATTTTTCATAAGTAGCACAAGCAAATAATAATAATCTTTTTATTGATTGAGTTATAACTATTCAGAAAAAAAAAATTCAAAAAATGCCTCTGAACTCTGCCATTATTGTTGCTACCTCCACCACCACTAAAGTAACCACCTTTTCAGGCTCTGTTCCTTTTCTCTTTCTAACCTTCATTTTCATTTCTTTCTACTTATTACTCTCTAACTCAAACCCATTTTTTAAATCTTCTAAGTAATCTTCAAGCTTCCATAACCAGAACAATTAACAAATAAAAGTATGATCAAGCAATAATTAAAAATACCTAGATAAATACAAATGTTGATTGCATGTGTTCTTTTCTTCACACAACCAATGTTGCTTTCGTCGGGTTCTTCTTTAATAACTTCAGGCAAATAATCTAGCGTAGGTTTCCAAACAATACTATCATCTTACCACCACCGATTGGAGACCATCATCACCGAAATGAATGGGTCTTTCTCTATCTGGAGCCCAACTCGGAGTGATTTCATCTCATGATCTTCTCTGTGTACTAACTCATCTATGATGCACAAAAAAAAAAGTGAAAACAAGAAATGAAAAAAATATTAATTGACTATAGAAAGCAGAGCAACTCAATGACTCACCACCATAACAAAACAAAATGAGTTGGTAATTGATTCGAATCACATGAGCTCAAACTCACTACCAAAAACTCCATCCTCTTCCACCCATCGGCTGCCATCAAAACACCACCATGATGACCACAACCACCACTACTCACTAGTCCATGCTATTGAAAATCTACCCCCCAAAACCTAAAAAAGCTAAGGAATCACCCAAATATGATCGACCTCCTTCATTACCAACCCTTCCTCATGAATTATTGTTGAAATCTTCTCTCGGATGCCAGTCAAAACTCTAATTCAATTCATGATAGTCTCCTAAAATCTTGTTCATTGTACTTGATTTTTAACAATTCACAAACTGATTTATTGAGCTTGACAATTACTCATCGGTTTGTTGGATCTTGTGATGGATTACTATGTGCAACTGTGAAACAAAATTTTGTGGCTTTGTGGAATCCATCTACAAGGGTTTTTATTAGAGTGCCTGATTTAGGGTTTGAAAAGAAGTTGAGGAGCTATATTTTTTTGGGTATATTTATGATAGTGAAATAGGTATTATAAGGTGGTAGCTGAGGGTGATATGGCAAAAAAATGGAGAGTGAATTTTTTGTGAAATAAATCTAACTAGATTTAACCAAATTAGTGATTTCAGTTGGGGATAGGAACAAGAGGATACAAAGCTAGATATGGCGGTGAGAGTTTCACGTGTAGAGAGGAGATTGAAATGTGTGGTTGATGACGTGGCAAAAAAAATTAAAAATATTGAGTTGTTAAAATCACATCAGTATTCCGTTTATTTTTGGACAAAAAAAGTATTTTAAAGTTATTAATAGGCAAAATTCGATGATTTTTAAGTAATAAAATGAAATTTAAGTACCATTATGTTCACGAGCAATAAGTTAAAGTATCATTGGTAAAATTAACCCGTATAAGGAGAGTTTTAAATATATATATATATATTTCTTAGTTTATAGAAAATTTTCATTTGATACATTTAAATTCAATTTTTTTTTTTACATAGTCTAGTCGAAACTCACGATTAATTTTTTAAGATTTTTATAACAATATAAAAAAATTTTAATTTTCGAATTATCAAAATTACTTTTCTGACTTCGTATTTAAGTACAGTTCTTGGCATTCAAATCATTTCCTTAACAAATTATAATAATAATATCTAAGAAAAATTTACTGCCTCTATTTTATTTATATAAATATAATTATTTTTGCACAAAAATTAAGAAATACAGTTTTTTTTAACTGATTTTTTTTAATTTTTTTTGTTAATTTGTCCTCAACACATTAATTATTGTTATTTCTATTTTTTTGTTTTGATTGTTCATGAAAATTGTAATGAAAAAATTTATTGAATGGTATCATAAAATATAAAAGAATAAGCAAAAGTAAAAAAAAAATATATGTTAATTTATCTTTGGTAATATAATTTAATTTAATATAATATTAAAAATTACTTGTCACTATATAAAAATTGTCATATAATTAATATATTTTATAAATTAAAAAATGATAAAATAAACTTGGTATTTTAGGTCAAATATATTTAAAGTAAATTTGTATGTCTAGAAGAAACATTTAAAATATAAATTTTATCTATATAAATAAAATGAAGAAAATACTATATAACTACCATTTATCAACATTTAATTAGTTTTGTTTCTTGACAAATTTACTTTATTAAAATTTAAATTTAAAACTTTTTAAATTTAAAAATGATTTTAATACCATCAAATCAATGATTCATTTATTATCAACTATTACCTATCATTAATTATAAAAAAATATAAGTTATTTCAATTATGCAGTCTATAATATAGCTTTTTCGATTTATTTAATCTCTTATTACTAAAAACAAGGAAGAAAAAAACAAAAACAAAACAAGAAGTAAATTAATAAGCAGTACATACACTGTTTTGATACATGAATTAAAAACTGCATTAAGTTGGAACATCACTCAATGGATTTTCATATTATTAATTGGCTTGATTAAGGACTAAAAAAATTCCTATTTTCGAACTTAATTTAGTATATATACTAATTACGCTGCAAATTATGACAAGTTACTGGTCATACAGTAATCTTTGAACTACACGCCTCCACCTGTCTTCTCTTGCAGGCGACCAGCGATCACGCCACGTAGTTCGGTCAAACAAATGACAAGTCAAAGAAAGGAACGGCCTACGCTAGTCCAAGACGGTGAGTCCATACAGAAACCGTCTCTATTATGTTATTCTGTTTCGCAACCGTAATAATAAAATTTTATTACTACTAAAATACAATTAATTAAGTTGGTTGGATTATAACAGTAATTTATTACGGCCAACGGAGTTTCACGGAAAAGCTTGCTTTTTTCGGTGGCAACGTGGCGCGTATGTGGTTATTGTTGTGGGTGGTTTAGTATTTACGGCGCCACGTTTAAAAATGATGATTGATTATGAGAAATGCCGGTCATTACCAACGGGTCGAAAGGTTGCCATATATTATTTTACAATAATTTTTTATGTAATATATTTTAAAAATTTAAAAATTTTTAAAAATTATAATTTGATAATATTAAATATAATGAATTAATGATATATATTTTTTATTAAATAAAAATAAAAAAGATAATAAAAAATGAATTATAAATTTTATATATTAAATCTAACAGTTTATATTTATCGTATTTTTAATAATTTTTTACTATTCATTTGATTTTTATTTAATATAAAAAATATATTATTAGATTCATTATATCAAATATTATCAAATTATAATTTTTAAAAATTTTATAAAATATTTTAAATTTTTAAAATATATCACATAAAAAATTATTATATATAAAAATATACAACAACCTCCTCGTTTCTGAGTAAGTATGGCTGCCCGTGAATAATTTCTTGAATTTATGTGGTGTAATGCAGGTAGAGATGAGCCCGGTTGAATTTAATTCAGAGACTTGAAAAATTTTAGAATTGCTATAAAAGTTGAAAACTTTAAAATTTAAGATTCAGAATAATTCAGAAATAATGTAACTTTTTGCTCGCTTTTGTCTTTTTGCCCTTTTTTTCATATTTTTATTTTATTTTATGTTTATTTTGAATAAAATTTTGATTTTAAATCTAATATTATATATATATATATATATATATATATATATATATATATATATATATATATATATATATATATTTATTTATTTTGATTGTGTGTTTTTTATTTATGAAATTTTAAATTATTTTTTCATAAATATTTATTTATTTTTTTAATATAAAATATATTTTTCGTTTGATTTTCAACGATCGGATTCATCAAATGATTTGATATTAATTTCGAATGGCGCTTGTTTTCTATTAATATATTATTACAGCTGCTGAACTGAATATTATTTCTCTATTGACTTAGTAAATGAAATTTATGAATAAAACTAATTTTATATTTATTTTGATTATAATTTTTTTAATTTTTTTTTTGAAATATATTTTTTTTCATGAATGAAAACTTTTTTTTATAAAAAAAAAGATTCAGAATAATTTCATACACAAAAAAAGGTTTTATATTATCTTTCTTAAAAATTCATGATAATATGATTTAAAAATTGTTATAATTTAATTCAAATTAATACAATTAAAAATGAAATCAGATAATTAATTTTGAAAAGTTAAAAATTAAAATATTTTATTTACGTGTAAAAATTTTTAAGAAATTAATCTTGAATTGACTGAAATCGATAAAATAAAATTTTTTCTATAAATTAATAATTTTTTTTTAGTAAATCTGGATATTTCTCCGTACAATTTAGGAATTAGGTAAATTAATTAGAAAAAAAAAATGTTACCCAACTTATTGAACAGTCCAACACATGATTATGAAGCTTTTATTTTGACAAAGGTAACACTCCAAAAAAAAAAAAAAAAAAAAAAAGAGACTAGGTATTTTTTATTAATTATTTGTATAATCAGTAAAATTGATAAGGTATACTTATATAGTCGTGGCTAGCTATAGGCCTTCCCATAACTTATCATGTTAAGCACTCAAACACATAATAATGATTATTGAATGAAATATAAAAAATTTAATAGTATATAATGTTTATTCTTATTCGAAGGACAAAATCCCCATAAAATGCCATTTTTATGCACGTAAAACTAACTTTGATAATATCAATCAAAATCAATAATTACTGAACCAACATTATAAAATTAATCTTTATAATAAATGTAAAAATTTATCTTATGTATCTAATTAATAAATAATAAAATATATTAATTAATATAATATTTTTATTTTTCTTTATTAATAAAAAAAATATCATATATTTTTTATTTTATTATACTGTGTATAAATTCAGTGTAGTCAAATATATATATATATATATATCACATAGTCAAATTGGAGATTGAATAATTCTAAAGGATATTAATATTGAATAACTATTAGCTGGCAAACCAAGTTTCTAAATATAAAAATACATTGGTTATTTACTGAGAATTTCCTTAAAATATATTAGTTGGCAAACCAAGTTTCTAAATATAAAAATACATTGGTTATTTACTGAGAATTTCCTTAAAATACATTAGTTATCTCAGGGAAGGATGGCTAGGTTGGGATGATCCATCAAAATTCAATTAATTTATAAAAAAATTTCATTTGATTCACTTAAATTTAATTTTTTATATAATAAAATCCACTCATAATTAATAATTTCTTAAAAATTTTATATTTATATAAAAAATTTTAATTCTCAAACTCTACTCTAAATAATTTTGTTGCTCCGTCCTTAACTTATCTTGAGGTTGACTATGATGATAAAAAGGATCAATATATTATCTTCAGATTATATATCTATATATAATTCTCATGATTATTAAATTGTCCATTCAATCCACTGTTTTCTTGCTAGCTGTCTGTCTCTATTTTTAAACTCATAACAACCATATATTTAAAGAGAAATTAAAAGGAAAAAACTAAAATTAAATTAAATCCCTTGACTAATTAATCTAGATTTCTTAAAAAATAATAGATAAAATATTCATGATTTAATTTAATCAGTTTAGGGTAAATAATTTTAATCAAACTAATTATATTGATTTGTAAATGATATAAATCATATCTAAATTAAATATGGACGAAATTAAAATTTTAAATTTGAGGAGGTCAAATTAAAAAATATTAAATTTTAATATTCTTAAACTGTAATTTCACATATATATAAGTATATTTTACATTCATATAAATATAAATATAGAATACTAAATTAATTATTTTTAAAAAGAAAGAAAAAAAATTAAAATACTAATCCATTTAGGCTCAGTTTGACACAGCTTATGAAAATAGTTTTTATTATGGAGAAAAGTTATTTTTCTAAAAGTGATATTTCTAAAAGTAATTAGCTATATGTTTGTATTTGATAAAATACAATTTAAAAACTGCTTATAAACTCATAAGGGTATTTTTGTCTATTAATTTTTTAAAATTAGCTACGCGTTTAATCTAAAATTCAGCTTTCCTGAAAAGTTTCAATTTCCAACTTATCCAAAAAGCTGAATTTTAGCTATCTAGATAATTGCTTTTATTAATTTTGATATTTACCAAATACTAAAAATTGAGCTAAAATCAACTTTTCACCTAAAAAGATTGCTTTTTCCTCTCTATAAGTTGTGCCGAACGCGCACTTAATAGAATCTTAGAGGGACATTATAGTCAAACACGAAAGACGAGATAATCTAGAAAAAGTGAAACAAAAATTGCAGTATATGGTCCGAATTTGCACCTGCAAAACTGTTTATTTTAGCTAAAACAACAACTTCATGTAAGGGGTTTTGGCAAAACAAGGGAAGAAAAGAAAAGGAAAATAATAGGGGCTCATGTAAAAATTTAGAAGGAACTGGTATGAAAATTAAATATACATATAAATAAAGTTTTTTTTTTTTTTGGTTTGGATGGCTGGAGTCGTGGAACTATATGTAGTTCCACCCTTAAAATCAAGTATAATTAAAAATTATCTAAATTAATACTTTTAAATTTTTGTTTGGATAATTTAAATAATAGGTTTAAATTATAACACAAAGATATTAAAACAATGAAAAATAAATAATTATGAATTAATATATTTTTATAACATGAAATTATTTAAATATATTTATGAAAGATTAACATAAGAGTAAATTATATTTTAAATAGATGGAAAAAATTTATATTATGTGATAAAATTAACTTAAAAGAATAAAAAAACTCAAAATTTAATATAAATAAAAAATATCTACAAAGTTAGACTTTGAGTAAAATTATATAATTTTGTATACGTTCAATTTAATTTTAGTCGATTTTTATATATTGAAATTATAATCAAGTTAAAAAATTTGATTTAACTATTTTGTTATCTAATCCAAATCATACTAATAATAAAATCATATTTTTTATTTTTAATCGATTTGGTTAATTTTTATACAGCCTAATAATCAGTGATTAAAAAAAATATAGAGTAAATGTGATTATTGATTTCTCATAAAAAGTATGGACCATTCAATCAATTGAGCATCATAAGAATCTAACAAAAAATACATCACATGAATCACATCATTGTCAAAAGAAAGCTTAATACGTCAAGAAGGCCATTCCCCTTTCTTCTCTTTCAATCCTCCATATATAAGTTGCCTCTTCCCTAAACCTGTTTGCAACGCAATAATTGTTCGCCTCTATAATTTAACTTTATATATATATATATATATATATATATATATATATATATATATATAATCTTTTTGAAGGAAAAAACAAGTCAAAAAATGGAAAAGAAAAAAAAATAAAAGAAATAATTCTATGTATTTAATAAAAAAATAAAAATTCAATTTTTATGTATTTAATAAATAATTCTAGATAATTCAAAAAAATTATTCAATTAATATATATATATATATTTTTAAAATATTCACACTTAAATTTATTCTACGTATTTTTATTATATTGATTAAGTGTGTATAAGTAGGTAGACAAATATTTTCCAATAGATTAAAGCCAATTAATTAAAATTAAGTCTACATTTTAGTATTTAATTGCCAATTTTTCTAATAAGTGTTTTTATGACACTCGTTAAGAGTAATTTTTTTAAATAAAATATAATTATAAAATAATTATATTAAATAAATTAATATAAAAATGAATTGGATGATAAAAAATAAAAATTTTAATAAAATTATATTTCGTTATAATTACTATCATTAAATGATAAGTCAAAATTTTTATTTTTTATTTATTTATTTTATTTTTAAATTTATTTATTTAATATTATATAAATTTTTAATTTTTAACGAATATTCTAAATGCTGTCGTTAAAAAAACTATTTCACACACATAATACACAAAGACTTCTTTTTTTCAATATCTGATTCTATGAGTTCACATACATTGGATTTTTTTTGTGACTCCCACATAATACACAGACTTTTTTTTTTCAATATCTGTTTATATGAGTTCACATACATATATTTATAAATTTCTTGTTGTGAACTTTCAAAATTATATAAAAAAATTGTTTGACTAAACCTTTAATTAGATTATCTTATTGAAAATTAATATTTATTTCAATCGAGCAGAAAATAAATTATTTTATGAAAAATTAGAGTTTATTTTAATCGAGCATAAAGTAAATTGTTTTTACAAATATGTAGATTCATGTTAATTAATATTTGAATTAGTTTAAAATGATTAATTGTTAATTCAACTTTTTAAAAGGTTATATGGGTTGTGTTTGAATTGAAGGATTTATTTATATTTGTATTTCTCTTAATAATTTCATATTGTAATTACTTATAGTTTTAGAGACAAATTAATCATTGACTAATTTTTTTCTAAAAGTGTCAGATTCAGCAGAGAAAGATGCACCATCGAATTGAGGCGAAGTATGAATATTGCTTACTAAAGGGGCAATAGATTGGATGATTAGTTAAAAGAGTAAAGAAGAAATGAAAACCAACTAAGAAATTGACACAATATAAGCTTTCACATTCCTGAAATAATAATGGGATAATAACGATAATGAAAGCGGCTTCACACTTTGCTTAAAGAATTTACTAAGCAATACACAATTTTTCTGGGACTTTTTAAGGTTATTTCAAGTAAACGGTTACTTGAATTTATAAAATAATATATAAAATTATTATTATTTTATAAGTTTATGGAAAATTTTATAAAAAAAATATTTTTTTTATAATTATAAGTAAGTTATAAAATAAAGTGTAAAATTATCATTATTTTATTAATTTAAGAAAAAATTTATAAAAAAAAATGATTTTTTTTAAATATCTGAAATTTATAAAATAATATATAAAATCACTATTATTTTATAAATTTATGAAATTTTTTATAAAAAATAATATTTTTTTAAAACTTAAGTGAAGATTAGTCCAGTTTTTTCAAGTAACTCTACTAAGTACCACTTATATATATATATATATATATATATATATATATATATATATATATATATATATATATATATATATATAACCTAGCTTTATTCTATTAGCTGATTTTATTAATTTTTTTATTATTTCCATAATATATATAAATTCGGTCATTTATTTTATTTCTATGTTTTTAATTTTATATATCATTAACAAATAAAATTTTACTAAAATAAAATAATAGTGAGATTTAACAAATGGAAATTCAAATGACTATTCCGTCAGTGGTGGCTGACTAATAATTAACGGCCTAGCAATTAGTAGGGTTGAGGGGGGCTAATATAATTTTACACAGTAATTTCTTACGTGTTACATTTCAGATTTTTAAAAAATTTTATAAAAATTTTTAAAAATTATAATTTGATAGTATTTGATGTAATAAATCAAATGATATATTTTTTATACTAAACAAAAATTAAATGGATAGAAAAAATGCATTATAAATTTTTTATATTATATCTAACAGTCTAAATTTAACGCATTTATAATATATTTTTACCTATCCATTTGATTTTTGTTTAGTATAAAAAATATATCATTGAATTCATTACATCAAATATTATTAAATTATAAAAAATACATAAAATGTAACACATATGGGACTGTTGTGTAAAAATATACAACAGCCCCCTCAATTCCAATTAGTCCCCCTCAATTCCAATTAGTCGACCTTTGACAAATACTGACCCCACTCAACAATTTATTTTCTAGAGAAATAAATAAAACCTTTTACTTCAATTTTAAAGCAATTAAGTTTCCCCCAAATTAGGTATTTCTTACACTCTTATTTGTCAATGCTTATGAAAATATCATTTACCTGCCTTCTTGTCTCTGGACAGACCATAACATCCCTTTGATACTGAAGCTAAAACACAATTCCCCGGCTAACTCCCAACAGAGAATAGCCATTAGTGAACAATATCGTTAAGTAGTTCTAGAACTATCCCAAGTATAGTCTATGTTGGTGTTTGATAACCTAATTGTTAAAATGAATTTTGAATTAAGCTACTCAGTAATTTAAAAAAATCATGTTTGAAGACAAAATTCTTTCAAAAATAAATTTCGGTATTAATTATCAAACACTTGATTAGTTTAAAATCATGAACCTGATTTAAAATTCATTTAAATGAAGCTACACTTTTAATTCTTTCCTACATTCTCATTGGAAATTAACTACTACATTTATTCAACAAAAAAAAAATATATGAACTCCTAAATTCGACCTAGTAAATGGCAAGAAATTGTCTAATTACAGAAGTAATGAGGATGAAATTGTACTCTGAATCTGTAAAAGCCATTGAAAAATTTTCTTTGTTCTACCTTGAAGATTTAGAAGAGAGGCATTTTCCACAAGAGACGAGCTTCAGCAATGAATGTGGTCTTCGGATCCTAATTTTCAAACGAGAAAGCTGCACATATAAAAGGTAAATAAGCAACTTCAAATCAGATCACATCAAAACAATTATTAGATAGCACCACGTTGTATCTTTTCCCACTCCAAGTGTATATATATTGGAAAAGTTCAATGGTTGATAATTAATATTGACAACTTGTGAAAAAGAAATATTAACTGTGTATGCATGTCAATTTCTGCAGGCACCTTCCTTCTATTTTCCCAGGTTGACAAATAAAATGATGATAAGCATAATAGCCAATTAATGGTTAACCTTATCCTCTAGAATGGAAAAACGCTAAGTACTGTTGTTTCACTTTCCAAATGGATGGATACAGCTCTGTGCATTTACAAATTTGCAGAAGTAACATTTGTTATCCCCATGTTGTCATCATGCAGATTCTCAAAGACATTTCTCTTTTCAAGACTCCAAAACGGTGGATTTGGGAAAATTCATTGTTAAAAATAGAATATCATCCAGAAAACTATGGTTTATTCACCTTTCGACGGGTCACTCTAGATGCTTTCCAGCATAGCAAGCTTCGCGATCTAGGTTCCAGTCTCCTGTAAAATTACAGTTTGTAAGAGCCAATCAAAGATTATGAAGAGATTTAGGAAGAAACAATGTACTACTAGAATCTATAAAGAAGCTTTACAACTAATATTATCTTCAGTATAATAAAATTACTATAAACCACTATTTTTCTATATTAAATACTGCGACCTTGTATTGTGCAACATTATCTACTAAAAATTAGTTCCCAGCTGCCTTTTTAAGCTATCTAATATATTCAACTCTAAACAAGAGTAAGGGATGGCATAATAAATGGGGTAAGAAAAGGTATAGCACAGCAAATACGTACAAATTTTCTTGTTCAAGCTTTTCAGCTATAGAGACTACTTTACGGTTGGACCATCCAGCTTGTTGTGTACATCCTTCTGCCTGCTGAATTGCATGTGCAAGGGAAACCTTGCTTCTCACAAGGCTTTTACTCTGACTTAGCTTGCCAAGTTTCCTTCTTTCTGACACAGGACTCATGCTAGATTTCTCATGTGAAACAGCAAATTCCCCCACCCTCGGATGCTGTAAACCTCTTTTACTAGATTCTGCAAAGTTGTCAACATGTCCATTACCCTTGGTTTCCCTAGGAGAAGCTGGTATTTCCACAATTTCACTCCTCCCTACATCAACAGATTCTCCTGCCCTAGGCATTCTGGCTCCAATAGTAACCTCTGGCTCTACAGCCATCTGAAATGAAGCATTCTTTGAAGCTGGTAATATAAGAGGCAAATGGAACCCTCCACCTGTGTCTTGATGTGAATCATATCTGATTTCAATGGTGACAGGTGATCCAAGAACAGACTCAAATGCTTGTAAAATGTGAACTCTAAACTTCTCTGCCTTCGATTTGGTGAGATGTGAATTAAACACCAACTGCACAGTAGGAGCTGAAAAGAGGAAGGATTAATTTAAAAACAGCCAACTTTAGGCCATTACTGCTGTGATAGCTACTGCAGATACCAATCATTAGAAAAACAATAAAAGAGAAACTTAATATTCTGCAGTTGATGGATCCATACAACATAAAAGGATAAAATAATCAGCCGTCCAGAGGATCCAACTAAGAGGAGTTTGAATTAAAATTATAATCATCTCCAAAAATTTCAAGATCTGACTCAGACATGAATGCACAGCCTGATGTCTTTTCAAACATTTGCTGACAGAAGTTTGAGTGCAGGAATATTCAATAATGGTAAAGTTGTGAATTGCCAAAAGTCACAACATTGTGAAAACGGCAGATGGAAATCAGCTACTGATGTATAAACAAAAGATGACACGAGCCAACTTTATAAGGGCTAATTCCGGAATCTTTGATTGGTCATTAAAATTGGAAGTAAGGGGATCATGATATAGGAATGCAAACAAAACATAGAACATAAATAAATTCTTGGGGATGGAAGCACATCTGCCTAGAAAAAGTAAAGCAAGATGAACGACTTTAAAATTCTCTGAGACACGAGGTGTCCCTTGGCCTTTTATGCACCAACACACAACAGTGCATTGCCATAGAAAACGATATACATGCATAACTAAATGTGGCATCAATGTATCTAAATTTTATATTTTCAAAATACTGTGCAACACCGGTACATTTGCCCAAACTCATAATGTGGGTGCAATTTAAAGTTTGAAGCAGTGACTGTGACAACTAGCATTCACAGTGACAAGTTAGTATGTTGTTAGTGGCATCAGGACTCAAAAAGCTCTGAATTCCATACTGTGTAATTCCAATAACATACCATGGAAGGAAAATCATTTTACTTTTCATTATGGCACCCACCTAAAATAGATTACAGGTGATTCCATTGAAAGTAAGGAATTTCAAAACAGGAGCTGGTCAGTGCGGTCCAGCAAAAAGTGAATGTCAGTCGTGTTGGTATGCTGAAGTACAGGTGCAAGAGATTTCAGTCATTTTTTGTAACAAAGGAAAATATACGTCATATATAAAGGCCTTATGACATCTCGTAAATCAAATAATATAAATATCATTATCAGAAAGAAGCTGAAAAGATGTCAGGGGGCGTTAAGCATGAAAGAGTAAAGAAACTTCAGAAAACAAATATTCAAGTCACCAATGATTTGGAACTTCCTACACTTTCTGATATTGAGAGAGAATAAATTTATCAACAGGAATTCTGGAAATGAGAGAGAATAAGTTTATCAACAGGAATTCTGGAAATCAGTTGGCACATTCTACTGGATGTTGAAAATGTGAAAGTTATCGACTCTTGGGGTCTTTTCCATTTTCCATTTCTGAGACCTGTATTTAGGTATACAAAGACTGCAATTTGGAATCCATCAACTCGAAACCCACCCCATGCAACCCACCAAAGAGAAATGGACGAAATGAAATTTTAAATACACAAAAATTGAATAAATACAAAGTATAAATCATGGCTCATTTAAGTGCACATTTCCATTAGAATTACCTGCACCAAAACTGACAGAGATGAGCTTTCCTTCCTGATACAAGAACTCTCTTATGCTGTTAAACTGAATCTTTCCAAGTACTTCTAACCAAATCTCTTCATATCCCTTTCGGCTTTTGCCTGAAATCTGCCTGCCATTCACCTTAACTATATCGGAAGGTGTCCTCTGATGAGCCATCCCAGCCCCTGCATTTTGTTTTCTATCCACACTAATACCTTTTGCTGCACCATTGATATGGAAATCACCAGAAGTTCCAGCAGGGAGATTTTCCAATCTAACATGTGATGACAAGCCTCTCTCATTATTGGGCATATCAGCATGTTCACTACCTTTCCCAGCTATATCCCTTCCATTTGCATGATTTGTGGTCAGAGGGCTATGATTAAAACTAGTTTCTGTAGATGAACTAGGCAGCATATACTGCTGATCAGGAGCAAGTTGAAGCAATGCAGCTGTTAGCCATGTTAATTTGTCATTTGACATCCTAAGTTGTTTTTCAGCCTCCGATAAAGTTTTCAGGGCTTGACGCAGTTTTTCCATATTTTCCTTGGACACTGGAACCAATAAATTTGCTTTGTCAGTTCTGTAAAATGCATCACAATCAAATGCGCAGATTCAATTATTTTTAATTTTATTTTATTCTTTCAGGTGGGGGTGGGGAGTGAGAGGATGTATTTACCGTGTAGGTAAAAAGCTACATAATTTCACAGGTAAAAATGTAGACATAAATGACTTCATATATCAATTAAGGTAGAGCATGTAAAGAATAAATAATCATAAATTTCCAAAGGTGAGAAGAAGGAAAATGGATGGTATATCAGCTACTACAGGAATAAAAAAAAAATAAAGAAATCAATATATAAACCCACTTAACATCGCAAATGATTAGTTAATCGCTAACTATACTAGAGCAACAAACAATTTTAACTCACATGGTTGTTGTCGAAAAAACTTCCTTCTACGCCTTTCTTTTATGAAATCATAACTACCAGCTAAAATATCAGTAATAACTGTAGCAAGCTGTGACATTAGAGGTAATGGCTCAACACCAGTTTCCATTATTATTCTCAAATTCTTCACGGTGTTCACTGTGTCTGCAGATAATGCTAAATCAAGAAGATCCACCAACTTTTCATCAGAGATAAGCCCAACCTGTAAATAAACAAATTAGAGCAAATAAATAGCACTGAACCATATTTAATCACGGGATGACTTCTTTTTCTTTTTCTTTATTTATTTTATTTTTTGTTCTGTGGGTAGATGTTTCCATTGATTTGAAGTGTCAAAGTGCCAATCAATGTCCAAATACCCTTATCCGACATGGGTACGTCATGCTAAAGTGAAGAAGAATGATGTAACTATCATAAATGGTAACTTGAATACTTGATCAGTACTCTGGACAAAGACGATATCTTCCACTTATGTAGGAGAGGGGCATTTAATTGAACTGGTAGACCAAAAAGCATTAAACCTCTATCAACTATAAATTCCAAAAGGGTATTCAACTAGATGATAACACCGAGCAACAAGAAGGAAGATTCAGAGAAGCTCATAATCATGGCTTCACGAGAAGCAATGCAGCATAAAGAGGTTAGCCTAATGGGCTTAGCAGCAAAAACCAATTGATAAAAATCAGAGAAATTACTTCAGCAGTTGCTCAATGATTAATGAACCAGACCAAACTCAAAACAGATACAAAATGGTATCCTAAAACTTTAGCTTGTGTTAATGTGTTAAAAGGTGAAAAGTGGTTGGACAGGTCTTAGAGGCTTATAGTTTAGCAACACGGTTAATATATATGGACAAAGAACTCCCCTCAAAACCAACCAAAAAAAGGTATTTGGATGAACTTAATTACATATCATAGTTTTTGACTTGTTTTGCAGAGTAATACACAATGGTTCTCCCGATATAAAATAAACCAAATAAATGCACCATTTCTTTATTCAGAAACCTTAAAATTTGAATCACAATAATGCACTGCTTCGAAGCATATGCAAAATATGAAGAAAAAACATAGTATTGATAGGAGTAACAGTGACCCAAAATTCAGGAACTATCTCAATATATGAATATATGAACAGATATCCTCGGTCCATCCTGATAATATGTAACATCATACATACAGGAAATGTTAGACAGCCTGTTAAATATGCCAAAAATATTTAATCAATGCAAATGAAGTTAAATCTTTTAACAATCTAATTTTGGTCATAAGAATTAGAAAAACCTCACCAGTTCCTGAACCAAAGGAACAGATATCTTCAGACCAAGTAAACTTAGTTGTTCTAGAGTCATCTCAGCATCCCTCAATGATCCATCTGATCGTGATGCAATAAGTTTTAGTGCATCCTTATCAATATCTATATATTCTTTGGATGCAATCGACTGCAAAGTGTAGATAATATCTGCATCTTTCAGCTTCGGAAAAAAGAATTTCTGGCACCTGGATATAATTATATGAGGCAAAACATCAAGACTTGAGCTGACAAGGACAAAAACTACACGTCTGGGTGCTCGATCAATGACCTTTGAGATGGCACTCCAGCAATCAGGGGATAGAGTATCACAGTCATCAAAAATAAACACTCTGTATTGTGATGGCAGGTGAGAAATAATCATGTTGTCGAGCAGATCCATAATGCTCTCAAAATCAAAATTACTGACTGGACCAACTTCCCTTATATTTTGACTCTTACCCATATCATGTGCAATGCAAGCATTGCAATAGCCACAAGGTTTGGAATGTTCCAAAGATTGACAATTCACAGCCCTGGCAAATATGCGAGCACATGAGGTTTTACCAGTACCATGAGGCCCATAAAACACATATAGCAGCCCAACCTTTCTTCTCATGACAGCATTGGAAAGAGCTTGTGCTACCAGATTTTGTCCCACCAAATCCCTGAAAGTTCTCGGCATGTATTTTTGTGTCAAATTTTGATGCCTGCTATTGTGGTTCCGTCCAAGCTTACGTTGATCACCGGTCCTAGCTTCAGAAGCAATGTCAGAATCAACATCATTTTTCAGTAAATGATCAGCAAATATACCTAGCTCTCCAGAATAGTCATGCACCCAACCAGCATTATCAGTGCTTTCTAATGATCCAGAAACGTCAACTAATAAAGGAAGCACCTCTGCATCAGATTTAGTAGATAAACTTGAATGATCAGATAACACAGGCATATGAGGAGCATCTCTATCATGGGAAGCCATGCCACCTTTCCTCAACCTATTGTCTGACAGACCACAGGACAAACTCCTACCAGCAATGTCAAGGAATGTTTTGCCTCTATGATGAATCCTTGACCAATTCCATGGAATCCCGCATCCATTTCTAGGAGCTCTTGTCACATTTTGGTCCCCATATTCTTCTTCTTCCTCCACCCGATACCTTGGTCTTGCTGAACCTTGAACCAATGAATTAGAAGCAGCAGACATTTCATTCTGACCCCCAACATCTCTAGAAGATGGAGTTGCCCTAGTTCTCCTGGCAGATTGAAACTTCCGCCTTTTCACCCTATTCAGTCCCCTATAACGACAAATGCTGGTCTCAGGTTCCTCACCAGTTTTCTCTAGTTGAGACCGTCTACCATGAAGATGGATGTTAGAAGAAGCTACATCACTATCCATTGGAATCTCATTCAGCTGCTCAGAAAGGGTCTTAATATTGAAGTCTTGACTATGCTTCCCCTTTTGCTTACTCTTTCTAGATTTAGATTCCAAATTCCCTGAAATAGCATCATTAACTAAACCATTAACATCTTGATATCGTAAAGGGTCCTCATCACCACCAAAAAGATCAGCCCTATTGCTCTTTTGCCTAGATTCTTCTCTTTGACTTCTCCTGCCATCCTTAGCTCCACTCTTGCTACTGCAATTGCTAATAGCCATTAATCCATCATTTCCCCCACAAAGCTCACCAGGAACAACCTTTGATGGTGCTAAACCTGCTAAAGTTGGTGAGCCACCTGACAACCTCCTACCTTCCCTTCGACGGTCAATGCCAACTGACCTTCTACCTTCCGTAATTGTGTCATCCTTGTCACCTTTCTTAGGAAGCAAATCAACAATAGAAGGTGAATGCCACGAAGGAGGACTGGCAGA
Source organism: Aleurites moluccanus (assembly GCA_948193065.1). Lineage (NCBI taxonomy): Eukaryota > Viridiplantae > Streptophyta > Magnoliopsida > Malpighiales > Euphorbiaceae > Aleurites > Aleurites moluccanus. The sequence continues at coordinate 64,362 of CANXYC010807001.1, forward strand.
AGGGTCCCTCAATGACCGGGACCTCTGAAGAACAATGAGGTCCCTCATTAGTGACCTATCAGCAAGTGTGGGGCTGTGCTTATGCATATGGTTTTTCAGATGAATGCAATTGGTTAAATGGATATGGTTGCGAAGATGATCGCTGATATGACCATTTGCATCCTTGAGAATCCTATTGCGGACAGCCTTGGTCATGATCAAAAAGCAAATGCATACGACAGCAGTATCTCTTGAAAATTAACTAAACCAATCAAATAATATAGCATTTTTTCTCCAATCAGTAACCAATTCAAATCTTCAAATTAAGCAACCACTAAAAACGCCAAAATTCAAGGGACCAAAGATCCTCCATCAAACACAAAGCATTTATTTGCAAGAGTGATAATTCTTTTTGCAATAACTACACTACATATTCCCAAAATTCCCCCAAGTACAGAAAATTCTTCACAACAATAATCATTTACCCCTGAAGGGCATAGACCCATCAGTACCAAAATAAAGAAAACGCGGAGCACTACCCCAAACCGATGAAACTGAATTCAAATCTCAAGCCTTTATTAAAGCCCAAAACTGCACTATCACTCCATATTAGCGTCCAATACTAAGCCTCCCAGTTTGAACGCATAAGATTAAAAGCAGAAAACCCTTCACTTAAACATGTAAATCATACAATAATAAGCAGCTATATAGCAAACCCAACAATCTAAGGCTCAATCTTTTATGATTTATCTTAAAAAAAAAAAAAAGAACCAAGTTTTTTGACAAAATGGGGAAAGAATAAACCGGGAGTTGGATTGAAAGAGCATGGTGTTGCATCAAACGAAAGAGACCAGAAGAGCTAGAAGAAGATGAAGGAAGAAAAATAAGCAAAAAGAAAGCAACAGGGGAAACACTACATTCACCTGAAAATTCCCAAAAAGCAAAAATTACCCGTTTGGATCATTAAGGCCACAAGATTGGATCTCTCTTTCTCTCTCTCTCTCTCTCTCGAGTCCCAGTCTCAGCCACCAACTTCACATGCACCTCACGAGAAGAGTCTTTTTCATAGAAAACGATAGTCCAAAAACTCACTAAGATATAGAGTCAGTGTTAGAGAAGCAATAAGCTCTAGAAAGAGAAACTATAGAGAGAAAGAAGGCATACAAAGCATCTCTCTCTGGAGAGACTGTAATGAGAGAGGTGATGAGATCTGTAAAAATAGAACACAAATGGTTAATAAAGCGGTGTCCCCGTTTGTTTGAGCATGCAACCAAATGCAAAAATAAATAAATAAATTTATATTTGATGGGCTTTTTTTTGAAAAATTTTTGCTCTTAGTCAAAAAAGGGAAGAAAGGAAGAGAATTAAAAACTGAGATCTTCAATGGGGGACCAGAGAAGAGGAGAATATAGAAGAGTAGTCCGTTCTGTTTTGTTCTGTAATCTGAACTTTGTATCTGTTGAAATAGCCGTTTTTTGGTACTATTTTAAGTCATTTGGTTGGGTCTTTCGAGTTTGAGACTGGCTTCTACAATTATTAAAATTTCAAATTAAGAGAATCATATTTATCAAAAAAGATGAGTGGGAATTTTAACTTGGTTTCACTTTTTACACAAGCTTTTTCATTTCTGCCTTCTTGCAGGATCGAGACAAAAAGCACAGCCTGTGCCTTTTGGGTTATCAATTTCTATTTCTTGAATATATAAAAAAATAAAAAAGCAACACTTACTGTTTTTCTTTCTTGCTTTCTTTTGTATGAATTCAGCAGCTATTTAGATGGGGTTGTTTTATTAGGATTTAATGTCACATTTAGATCCAAATTAGAGAGTAATGTGCTTAATTTGTGCTCTAAAACAATGGATAACACTCTCTTGCATGTTTTGTAATTTTTTTTAATTGAAAAAAAAACCTTCATAAATATGTTAATCAATGCGTTATCTATTTTGACAATGATTAGGTATTAATGCTTTGATTTAAGACACTTTATAAGAGATATAAATTATTAAAATATAATTAAAATACACAAATCTCTTCCTATAAGAGTATAATGACTATCAGTCTTTTATCTCAATTCACAAAATAAAGTCAAAATAATTAAATTAATATTTAAATATTGCAAATAATGATTTACTTTATGAAAGGATCTAATTTGAATTAAATAGGTGGATTAAAATATTTTTACTACCAAATCATCTCTTAAATAATCGTGTTTTGTGAAGTTAAGGAAAGAAACACAAGTGCATGATAAGTGTCTTGAAACTTTTCCTTGACTATATAAAACAGTTTTTCTAATGTGTTTTTATTTGGAAAAGGTTTTATGTTCTCAATCACTTTTATGTGTGGATGTGCTATAAATGAAATGAAGCCCCTTGTAATCAACTATAGGGATAGCAATCAGACAGGATTTATGGCAACCACTCCATTTAGTCCTAATTAAAGATATTCATCTAAAGTTGTATTAATATATATATATAATCTTTTATTTCTAGAATTTAATAATTTAGTTCTAATAAGATAAACTAATTCAAATGAAGAGAGATGGAATGATAATCATGGTTGTTAAAATCGAATCGGTCCGATTAATTTTAAAAATTAATAAAAAAAATTAATGAATCGATCAGTTAATTGGTGAATCAGTCGAATTGAATCAATTTTCTAGTTTTAATGGGTTAATTTTTTTTTTTAATTCTTTTATTTTTGATAAAAATAATAAATGTCAAATTATATCGATTTTTTTATTTAATCAATTCGACTTCAATCGAATTTTTAACTCTTTATTTTTATCGATTCTTTAATTAGTTCTGCTTTAAAAATATTCCTGATAATCCGTTCTGTTGATGATGAATGGATGACCCATTTTTCAATGATGTTTTCTGATTCTGATTATGCTATAGATTTCATTTGCTATGTTAATGGGTTTTGGTGTTTTTGCCATCACCTCCACTACTCTCATTCTTCCACCTTTTGCTTGCCATTGCCCAAACAACATACTAGATATTTAAACCATCTAATAATTAAGTGTATAAATCTTGTGACTGTTTGCAATCATTCAATTTAAATAAATTATATTTTATTAATTTTATACTTAAAAATTAATTTATAAAATTCGAAAAATATTATTTCATATCATTTCACAAAAGTTTTAATTTATTTAAAATTTGACTTATTGTCAAATTATTATATATATATATATATATCTCGTAATCTCTTAAAAATTTTAGTATTATTAAATAATTATTAAATAATTAGAAAAATAAAATAAAATGAACTCAATATCTAATGTTTATAATAATTCAGAGAGAAATCTTATATGCAAGGGGGATTGTCACCAAAATCTCTTTTGAATTTCTGTTTGGTTGTGAACAAATTATTTATATAATCAGACCAAAAGAAAACGTACAATTTTGGTGTCTAGCCAACGAACTACGCAACATATCACGTCGATACAATTCCAACTGCCAAACCATTATTTTCATTTATTGCTGCATTAGTACTTGTTATAACAATTGATGGCCACACTTGTTGATAAATGAGTTGTAATCCAATTATCTGTTTTATGCCAAGTATTTAGATTGCAACTTTCTTTGAAAAAACTTGACTGATTTAAGTAAATCCTCCTTTTAATGTCAGTATCTTATGAAGAATGAGTGTTAGTATATTACATACATTATACGACTAAGTTTTGGTTGATACAAATCCTCTCATAGTGACATAGGCGTATATATATATATGATCATCATATAACTTATTTGGTTTAACTGGTAGCCGAGAGCTGGTGGTTATTATTTAATAATTAATTATTACAGATATTTAATAAAATTATTATTAATTATTAGCTGTTAATATGTTCAATGATTATTAAAGATAAATATAAATATTTATTTTTTGTTTAAATATTATTTTTGAGGTTAATTTAGTCTTTTTAATTAAAAAAGTATAAGTTTTTTTTTTTTTAAATTTTAATTTGAAACTTTTATAAATAACTATTATTTCACTACCTAACAACTAACAATTATCAGTAATCAAATGATAAAATGTATCTGTTAAAAATAAAAAAATTAACAATTATATTAAAAATTTTTACCAAATATTTAAATAATAAAGTCAATTGATATATGCGGATAATATTGGATTCACATTGAAAATTATTTATTGGTTTAGACCACAAATAAGAGATAATTTCATTTGTATCATTAACCTCAAGAACACATACTGTTTATATCAACATATATTTCATATATATATATATTTTTCTTTTTAGAATTTTGCGTTATTAAATTATTTTCATAAAAATTATAATATTAATAATTAGTGTTAGAAGATATGAAATTTTTTTTATAAAATATCATAATTATTTTTTATAGTAAATCGCATACCTAATTATTAGATAAAGGACTCTGAACTGAAAACTATTTTAAACAATCTAAATCCCTTAGACCTTGGATGCATATAGGTTAAAATCATATTAATGGACATGGCAAGGGAACACTACATATTAGGAGCCATTTTGCACATATATTTCTTAATTCATGTCCCTGTCAATTTGTTTCTTTCCACTCCTTCCATATATTGCACCTAAAACAAATATTATAAATTTGACTTATGGTTTGACTATAAAAATATTTAAATTTATAAAATTTCATATATTTTCTTTTAATTTATTGTTAAATATAATAAAAATCATAAAAAAATTATGGTGTTGGTACAGTGATTGTAATGACAACCATTGAAAATTGATGGATTAATGTATATTTATATATTTTTTATTATTATAATGAGCTTGTTTAAATGAATTGATGAATAAAATTGATATCAATTTGAATGTAAATTAAATTAAAGTTAAATATATTGAGATAGAGAAAAAAAGAAAAAGAATAATTTAAATTTATTTGGAGGAGATGAATATAATATAGTTTAAAGATTTTATAATTATCAAAAGATATTTATCAAAATCGTTTAAAGTAAAAATAAAAAATTCATATAAATGAATTCAATTAATTTTAAAATTAAGATTAAGTGAATTGAGTTTATTTTAGTTGATGATGATGATCCTAATGCAAATAAAAGAAGATGGTGGTTACATAGCATAAATGTTCAACCAAATTGGGTAAATTATGTGAAATAAGCAGTTGAAACTTGAAAGACATTTATCATAAGCTTTTTGGCCTTTTTCTCTGGCAGTCCATGGAAATCATTTGGAGATGAGGTCAGTTTCTGAAATATCATTGATTCAACTACCTATAAATTGCCAAAAAATAAATAATTGCCCATAAAAGTCTTTGGTGTTATTTTAAGTTAAAATTTAACGTCAATAATTATGAAATGCAATCCACAGATGAACCTCCTCCAATGCAAATGATTAGGGTGAACCCATCTTTAAAAAAAAAATGATGCCATTTAAAGAAAAAAGAGATTAGTAATATAAAAAATTATTAATTACATAATTAATTATTTGACCTAATTTTTTAATTACAATGATTTTAATTAAATATAATTATATTGAAATTTTTATTTTTAGATAATTAATTTAATCATTTATATAGAATAAAAATCAAAATTAAAATTTTAAAAGATCGTAGGTTTAATTCTAAAATTTATTTTTATTCATATTAAATTATAATATTTGATTTAATTATCAATTTGATAAGAATTCTAATTAGATAAATCTTTTATATTAAAATTTTATTTTTTGTGGTTAGGGTGGAGTTTTGAAAGGTGATTTTCATAATCTAGTATCTTAATCAATTACATGAATCCAATGGCTCAACGAGGGTCATCAAAATTAATTGAAGATCCTAATTACTTTATTTTCGACCTTTATATTGAGAAAGAGAAAGAGAGAGAGAGAGAGAGAGAGAGAGTGAGAGTGTGGAGTCGATCATTTTTATTCATTGGAAACTTTGTTACATGTTTAGTTCCGGAGGAACAAAAGCTTGGTTCTGTGTTCCACTCTGAAAACTTTTACTAATTTTCTCTTAATCTTTTCTTTTATGGGGTAATGCACTTCCTGATATTGAGAAAAGTAGTTAACTCTTGGCTTTTGTTTTTAGTGGGATTACTTGCTCACGTCACGTGCATATCTTCATCTTTGCGGCGATTTTGCACTCTTTTAGTTTTATTCTTTGCTAGATGGGGCAATTAGGGTATGGATGATAATTTTATATCTGATTCAATTTGATTTGTATAAGGTGGATAATATTTAATTCATTTAATAAAAAAAGTGAAATAAATTTTTTTATCTTATATTTATAAGGGATTCAAGTTGGATTTGGATAATGATAATATATGTTTTGAATTCGATTCGATTATATATATTATATATATTTTTATTTTTTAATATTTTTGAGTGTGTAACACAGAACAACTTTTTTGTTCCTCCGTAAAAAAACATTTAAAATATTTTAAATTTAATAAAATTTATAGACTCCACACTCTCACTCTCTCTCTCTCTCTCTCTCTCT